>JAFFST010049723.1:24107-47309 GCA_022414735.1 Noturus placidus
ATATATATATATATATATATAAATATAAAGATTTGTCAAATATTACTTTCTTCTTTTTTTAAAAAAGGGACTGAGAAAGCACATTCCCAGCATTCCTAGCCTATCGAAAACCGAATGTATATGTGGATATATGAATATAATAAGAGAAACTTTATTGTTTAAAAAGATATTGTTTACACTTGAAATCTATTTGGGTCCCTTGAAACACTTGATATAACCTGTGGATGAACTAGCATTCTTCCCACCACAACTACTCAGCATTCACTGGAGGCTAATTGACATACAGAACTGTAGATACATATAACACACTTTTAGCTTTTTGGGGGACTACACATCAGTGCATGTGTGTGCTACAATTTCCCATAAACCCTCTCTCTGCATCACAAAACAAATACACAAATAAGCTTTAATGCAGACATATAAACCAGCTCTAACCCTGCTTACTGAATGCTGAAGCACCAAAGAAATTACTCATGGAGCTTCACAATTGTTACGCTACGGAGGCTGGAAGTAGTTGCAAGAGCACTACAGAAACTAAAGGGTTTAAATACAACACATGATTAAACTCGAACCGAAAACACCTGGGGCCATTCATGAACGTAATACAACTTTAACATGTGAAACTACAGAGAACCAAAACAAAGGGTTACTGCCATCCACTTGTGAGGCGTAACAGAACCCTCCTCCAAAGGTGCTCGTCCCAGAGCACCAACAACAAATCCCCCTCCAACGGGGGTCCCGGGCCCCTGGGCAGAATGTCCCTCTGCTGCCACAGGAACCGAGGCAGTCTTTGCTGGGCAGTCCGTGGCTGGAACAACACCCCTACTGGTGTTGAAGGTCGGGGTGCTGCCTGTCGTGGCTCAGGAACGCAGGGCGCCGGCCCGGGCAGCTCAGGAACGCAAGGCGCTTGCCCCGGTGGCTCAGGAACCCAGGGTGCTTACCACAGAGGCTCAGGAAGGCCGGGCACCTCCCACAGAGGCTCAGGAACACAGGGCGCCTCCCACAGAGTCTCAAGAACACAGGGCGCCTCCCACAGAGGCCCAGGAACGCGTGGCAGCAGGACAGCCTCCTCTTTGGTCTCCTGCTGGTGCTTTGCAGCTGACACATCGCCTGGAGACAGAGACTCAGAGGTTACTATGCTTACCTCTAAATGGAGCTTCCCGGATGAGACCTCCTCGTGAGCCCCTGGCTGGAGCTCCGCCATTGCTGTAGCGCCGGAGGCTGCCATGTTAGCTTCTGCCGTATCTGCGCTAATCAGTCCCAGGGGGCCAGAGGTTGCCCTGATAGCCTCTGGCTGGCACTCCCCTGTTGCTGGTGCCCCACCCAAAAACATTTCTGGGCTTGTCCTCTCCTCCTGGCTGGTCTCATGGGTGTGAGGCGTGACATGGGGCTCATAGGTGTGCGGCGTCACATGGCTCTTGGGCGGGACATGGCTCTGGGATGTGGATGTAACTTGGCTCTGGGATGTGGACGTGGGCACTGGTGAGACAGGGCTTTCAGGCGTGGCCACGGGTGAGACAGGGGTTTCAGGCGTGGTCACGGGTGAGACAGGGGTTTCAGGCGTGGGCACGGGTGAAATGGGGCTCTCAGGCGTGGGCACGCGGGAACGCGGCTCTCAGGCCTGGCACGTGTGGAACGGGGCTCTCAGGCCTGGGCACGTGTGGAACAGGGCTCTCAGGCCTGGGCACATGTGGAACGGGGCTCTCCTTATGCTCGGGTTCAGGCAGCGTGACTGGGTTGTTCTCATGGCAGTACAGTGGAGCGTTGTTGAGCCGGGGGCGTAGCGCCTCCTCCACGCCACGGAGAATCCAGTCCACTTCCTCCATTTGCTGCTTGAACCGTAGATCCGCCAGTCTCTATTGCTCAGCTTGGCGTGCCCCGTGTTGTTGGCGCTGCCAGGCGCAATACTCCTCAGAAGTTGGGAAGTTCCAAAAATAGAGAAAATTTTGGGCTCCGGGTGCTCTTGCTTCTACCATATTTCGGCGCATTATTCTGTTACGATACGGAGGCTGGAAGTAGTTGCAAGAGTGACAGCTTTATTTATAAACAAAACTAAACACAAACAAGAACAACTTAGCATGCTAAGCACTACTGCTAGGAATTTACGGCTAAGCATCAAGCACGAGAATCCCAACTAAGTAATCTCCGAACACCATAGAAACTAACACACATTCAAACACTCCTCCCATAACACAAACAATAATGCGCCCCGTGTGCAGAAACCAAAGGGTTTAAATACAACACGATTAAACTCGAACCGAAAACACCTGGGGCCATTCATGAACGTAATACAACTTTAACACGTGAAACTACAGAGAACCAAAACAAAGGGTCACGTGACTTGAGTCCGTATGGCAATGTTGTACTGCCATCCTCTGGTGAGGCGTAACAACAATAACCTTTGTGATGTATATTATTCTGACACCTTATGTGTGTTTCTTAAGGATAATTGAGACACTACTATTTGACAAAGGACAAAAACGCACCTGTCATCATGCAACCACGATCAAAGGTTTTTCAGTTGCAAGAGTAGTGACAGCTTAATTACTTGTACACACTGACTGCTGCTAATGTTAATTATCAAGGGTTAACACACATTCATGGTCATGGTACAAGACAGAGCGATGGAGAATCTTTGGGTTTCATTTTAGCCAGTGCTTAATTTGTGAATCTGCAGGTCCCGGAACAATAAGAGGGGGGTGATCCGGCAGTTCGGGGGTCATGTGAATGGTCCTGGGTCCCAAACCTACAGACAAGTGTTTCTAGAATCTCAACATTGCCAATGATATTCAATACTGATAGGTAGGCCTATTGATTGTAATTGTTCACAATTGTACAGTGAGGTAACGCATGAGTATTCTCAGTCCAAAGTGAAACATTTAGGGATTGCACATTCTATCAGCTTATCAAAACAGAACCCTGGACCTACTGGGCTCTCACCTCACTTAGCTACAAAGCACTTTGAAAACAAAGATACATTTCATGGAGTAGGCCTACTTACAATAAACTATCGTTAACTGCATAACATTTTTTAAGTGCCTTACCAAACACTTAAATATTCCACACAGCTGTCATGTCAGTTTCCTCCTCCTCTTCGCTGTATTGTGTTTTGCTTTGAGTGTCTGTGCAGTCCTGTGTCCCTTACCTATCAATGAGCACACAAAAGGCTCGGGATAGAACTCTGTAAGCAGTGGGCCCACGATGTTCAATAACATCAGGGACAAGACGGTAGGGATAAAAACGGAAGCACGCTGCGAGCTACAAATGAGATTCATTTTGGTGAAACCCCGCTCACACTCCACTCGAGATTTATATTCACAATCTTGATATACACAGTAGCCAACAACTGCTTCAGTCCTTCTGGAACTTTTTGTGTATTTGAGTGCCTGTACTCCCTAAACACCCAAATGACTGTATGTGGGCTGTTAACTCCATTTTATTCCTGGCAGTCAGTCTCACTTTCAAAGCCATGTGCAGGTTGACAACATTTAGCCTCCTTGAAAGTGGTTCTAAAAACTGTCCACAATCAGGCTAGCATTATGAACGGTCGATAAACTGCTCTATCAGAAACCTGTTGCCTTTTTGTGTATTCTGCTCTGTTTTTCTTATTGCCGCTGCTGTTATTGAATTAAAATGCTGTTAATGATAACTGCTTTCTTTTCGTGCTTTCTTTCCATGATACTCTACAACTCATGCCATGTGACTGTAGGCTTTGCTTCGTGATACAAATTCAGGTGAACTTTTAATTTGAACTGATTACATTATGTGAAAGAGGCTATTGATTGGGTATTAGCAATATTGGAGCACAGGTAATATAACTATCATTTTTATTGAAGGTTTTTCATTGTTCAGTTTTACTTTTGTTGAATTAAAAACTAAAGCTATTTGTTTTGGTAATATTATTGCATCCAGCTGAAGAGGTATATATTAACATTCAGCTGCAGAAGTGCCGGATCCACATAAAAAGGTTCTGGAGAGGTGACAGATACTGTTCCAGCAAGATCAAGCTCAAATTAAGCTCTTACTCTTGCACGGAATCTTCTCCATATACAGCAATCATACATTTTGCATTTGAGGGATGATTTTATTTATTTATTAATGAACAAGACATCTCACTTTTTAACCATTCATAGTTAATTTTAATGTCTACAGGAGAGAGAACTTTGCACTTCAAATTTTCTCTGTAACATGAGAAGCTGTATTTTTTTTTTTGCCTCATTAACTTCAAGGGAGAAAGAGAGAGAGAATAAGAGTCTAGTGAGGGAAATACTCTATATAGCTGCTATAATGCAAGTGATAACAGAAGCTTCCTTGTTGGAAAACTTACTACATTTTACAAAGCATAGACACTGAACAGAAAATGTCATCATATCAATGGCTATATGCTTTTCTTTGCTATATAACATGTTGTTCTTATATAAAATATTATGTGGTACATCCACCATCAAAATCCCTGTAAAAGAGCTGTTATATTAACAAAAATGTATTCCAATGAGCACATTAATATAACATATTACATTTGTAATATACATAATACAAGTCTAACATAAATATCTGTGCTGTTATAGAAAATTAATCAACACTTTCTGATTGAGAATTCAACCTGTCCATAAATATTGCAATCAACACACATTCTCTTTTAAAAGAACAATTATTTGACATGGCTTACTTCACAAATATGCGGCATACAATTCAATAACCCCCCCCCCCCCCCCCCATTGTAAAACACCTCCGTGTGTCCTTTGTACTCAAAGTGTGTAAAGTGCTCTTGAATATATGATAGAATATACAGTAGCTATCATTTAACATCAGCTGGTTAACATCAATGAATCGATATGCCTCTCATTTGTGATTAGCCACGTGTTGGCCTTGAATGCTGGTTAGAAGATCATGAAACAAAAACTTTATCAGGCATAATAAGTAGATCATATCCTGACCTCCCCAAATACAATTATTGTTGTATAATTAGCACCCAATCAGGTTCCCAGTAGCTGTGTTTGTCCTTTTGATTAACTCTGTGATCTGATTAATCTCTTTGTGCCTCACCGTTTATGGCTTCACACTTCCAGATAACGAGTTCCACACTAATAAGAAGAAAATTGGCATGTCCAAACACAGCCTTTGCCTGCTTCTTTTTAAGAGCAACTAATGTACCCTTTAGCAGTGGTGGCTCAGTGTGTAAGACATTGGACTACTGGTCGGAAGGATGAGCGTTCCAATCCCAGTACGACTAAGCTGTCACTGTTGGGCCCTTGAGCAAGGCCCTTAACTGCTCAGATGTATAAATGAAAAATGTAAGTCACCCTGGATAAGGGTGTCTGCCATAAATGGAACGTAGCAGTTTCTTTCCAAATACACGTACTTTTAAGTAACATTTTAGATATGTATCCCTACAGAACTAAGTTTTTTTTTGTATTGTTTTTATTTTTCTTGGGAAATAAAATATGGGCTGTTGTGTTCCATGGTGCATTGAAATCTCTTGATGCACTACCAATAAATCAGCACAGTTAAAGTGTAGCATAAAGCTTTGCCTCTGCTGCCTGTAAGTAGTAATCAGCAGGCCATACACTTATCATTAGCATGCTATTAGCACACAGGAGGTAGTGAGAGATTTAGATTTTGTTCACAGCCTGTGTCTCAGTGAGGAGAGCCATCAGGCTGAATGACAGGGTCACACCCTTAGCCTTTTGCTGAATTAAGAGAGGATCGCCGCTGACGAGGTGCAATATTGAAATGCCCATTTGCATAATGTGCAGTGATATTAAAATGAATCAGCTCAAGCCAGTACAACACAACAAATGGAGTGAGTGGAACAGCGTGCTTTAATATCACAAATTACTCCCAGGGAGTGACCCCTTCACTCTGAGCTTGATTAGAGAGTCTTAATTAGGAAGGATTCCCAACTCTCACCCCTACATGGCTCCAGTTCCCTGTTTTTCTTTCTCTCTCACTCACTCTATCTCTCTCAGTTGTGCAGAGCTGAGAGTTTAGTCGCTGATTCAATATTTACCCTCCACTTCTGTGCTTGTACGAGTCCGGGGTGATGGCAGGAAGGGGGAGGTTGGAAAAATAAAATTAATCATAAAACCTGAGCTCTGTGTGCAGGTGCAAACCAATTAACAAGCTGGCATTTAGAGCCACCTTAATTAATATTTTGTCACAGATGAAATCAGATGTCTGACTTGTTTAAACACCCTCCTGAATTGTGCTCCTGCAGCTGAGGGAGCTTAGTGTCCACACACACCCTCATTCTGTCTTCCTCATCTTGTAGGTGAGCTGGTAAAAATTAAACACAATGTTTACCTGCTTCATCACATACCAAAAAAACCCACTATACCACTTTTTTATTTATTTATTTTATTTTTTATCAAACCTGAAAAGTCAGTTTGGTCAAGCTGTTTTGCAGAGCAAGCACATGACCTGACAGGAGAAGGGCTGGTGTTATGGCTTTTTTCACCTACTGGAGTTCCGTAGTGTCAAAGGTCAACTGTCACAGGAAGCAGGAAGCGTCCCCCAAGGACCACGCTGCCTGGAGAAGTTCTCTTGAAGGCAGGACGCCTCTGCCCAGTTTCACAGCACAGCCCCAAACTGCCCCGGGGCATGAATGCATTTCTGTATTTATGGGGCTACCCTTTTTGTGCTGGACACACAAGTCCTGATCCCTCGGTGTGTGTGTGTATGTGTGTCTCTGAGAGGAAAAGGTGCTCTCACAAGACTGTCCGTTATCAGCATTCTAACTGTCCATGATGAACTAATCCTAAAATTGATAGGTGGTAATCATGAAGCTATACACTGCACATTTCTGTTCTCTGAGGTATAATAAATATAAATGTAGCCTCAAATTTAATAACAGCATCTACTAAGGCCTAATTATGTCTCATTTTTATTGAAAAAGTTATAAATTTCCATCAAGTCCATTTTTCCTGGTGCATAAGAACACGAGCGTAACCACGCATTCTTTGGGGGTGTTATTCAGTAAGTAACTAGATACCTAAATAGTAGGTAACCTTAGCTTAGTATAGAAGGTATCATACCATGGCTTGGTTTGTTCTTAAGAACAATTAACTGTTGATATTTGCACACCCACAAAGTAGGCTAGGCTAACGTCAGTTCTGGTTTTTAACCATTAACATTACATTCACGTGTACATCAGAGTTCGTTGGACCCCCCAATGTCCACACTATGGTTACACCCTTGCATAAGAGTCCCATCACAATGGCTAGCATTTGTACAATTTAATAGCTATTGTTCATAAAGTGCAGAATGGATATCTGCTGCTCCACAAGTCTTTAAAGGTTTGTGAGTTTGCCACAGACATGTCATAAGGGGTTATTCTACCATTAATATTTTAGTGCCACAAGAGCATGCAACATCATTTTATTTAAAATAAGCAAATTAAATAAAAATAACAGTATTATAAATCTTGGCTCGATTGACTAATTCTTCAGTCGTCTCAGAATTAAAACCATCTAAGTCCACAAAAGGAAAAATGGAGATAACGTATTAGCAAAAAATCAATGGCAATAAGTACTATGAGAGTGTGGTTATGTATATTTTGGGGGAAAATTGGTGGTAATGAGTCAAGAGAGAGAACTGGTTTCACATATATTAACACACTGATCATTAGGGCAATTGGGATTAGGCTAATCCCGGTAATGACACACTGTTGCCTATGGGAATAACAGAAGCGGCCCCAGATGTCAGGCTGCAACGCGACGTGTCTCAGCTCTCTCTTTCCCTTCTTTCTTCCTCCTTTTCACTACTCTTCTCCTTCCAGCTCTCTGCCACACAGTGAAAATCCTCGTGCATGGCACAGCCACTTCAAATGCAAACGAGGGGGACGCAATCACAGCAAGACTACTAATGAGAATCACATGAGACAGAGTGAGAAAGGGAGGGAGATAGATGAATAAATAATAAAAATAAAAAAAGCAGAGATCTGAACCGTAGATAAGAAACATCAGCAGGAACCCTGATGTCCCCAATTAGGAGGGATGTCACCCCCTGTCTGCCATGCTGTAAGAAAACCCCAGCTCTGTATTCGCCATCACACAGCTCCAACACTGTTAACATTTTAATGTACTGGGCGTGTGCAGGAACACTAATTACCTCGCTGTTTGGCTCAGTTGTGAATCCTCCAAATGGAAATATGATCTCCGGCTTAGGACCGTTACATTAAATTATAATAAGGCATATTTACCAAGCTAGCCGGTAGTCGCGCTTACAATTCAGTCAATTCACTCGTATTATTGACCGCCTGGATCCAGAACCGTAAAAGGAAATGATTGAGTGAATTTTAACGAGGACATGATCTGGGACTATTTCTTTTTCTTTTGTCCTGCTCATCTTTTCTCTTTCAGCCTAGCCATCGAAACCCCAGTGTTTGAAAGAGGCCAATGCACATTTCGATTTCATTACAGGTGATTTCAGTTTATGCAAATCCTCCTAGTGCAGTCTTAACAGGCGAATCCAATCATTTAAAGCAATCTCTCCAAACCATTTCAGCCAGCAGTAAAATGTATGGTCACTTGGAGTTTTATTTTTCAACTTTATTATAAAAGGTTGGGTCGCTCTGTCTCGGATAAAATCCTATCATTTTTTAAGACATGTTCTGTCTCTCTCCATCTCCCTTTTGTTCTATGTAACTTCTATCTCTGAATAAAACATCGTGGTATGAGGTGCCTCGGCTGTGGCACACAGGAAATGAACATTCTCCAACTCCAAATTGACAACTTTCATCTCACAGATCCCTCGACTGGTGGTTCTGAATACGCAGTGAACCCAAAAAGGAAAAAGCCAAACCCATTTGTTGTGCCTCTGTGTGGGAACAGGGTTGAGACACATTACCTTTTGGTAGCAATAACAGAAGAGACTGTGTTAGATAAAGAGGAAAGATTAGTTTTTTTCCCCCCCCGCCATGATTCGAGGCCAGTGCCATGTGAGAGTGTGGAGAGGAGTGAACGTGCTGGTTGTATTACTGCGTTCGGCCATGTATTATTAATGTTAATGTGATCAAGGCAGGTGGGAGAACCCTGG
The DNA here is from genome assembly GCA_022414735.1 of Noturus placidus. Lineage (NCBI taxonomy): Eukaryota > Metazoa > Chordata > Actinopteri > Siluriformes > Ictaluridae > Noturus > Noturus placidus. Next base: position 33,144 of record JAFFST010049723.1, read on the forward strand.
AGAGATAGTCCTGCTTAATGAATCTCTGAATCTCTCTCTCTCTCTCTCAGCGGACAAGGCCTTGGCAGCTGTTACTGTTTTGGATCGAGGTGTTAGCCATGGCGCCCGAGCGATCCTTGCTAGTCTCGTATTTAATTTACAAATAATCTACAGCCACTTGTAATTGACACTGTTCTACCAGCAGAGCTGGGTGTCACACATTCCTGCTTTTTAAATTAAGAGTTAAAGGTACCCCCCAGATAATTGTCAAGGTTTAAAATACCCACGAGACTCTATTCTATAAATAAACACCACAGCATCATATGGCATTAGGGTAGTTTTGTGTTTCTGTATACATTTTTGTACATTTAATCATGTTAATGTAGAAAATACTGAAATTTTCAGTAGATAATTCACTACTAAATCAAAACTAATTTAGTTGGTAAGCAGGTCCTGCACCACTGACTAGATGCTTAGGGGCTTGCCTAAGAACATTTCCTCTAACAATAGAACATTTCCTCTAACAAACATACTGACTAGCATGGCACTGTGTATGGCAGGCAATGTCTCACTAATGGTGAGAGTAAGAGGTGTAAAACATTTGTTGTGATAAGAAAACAGTATAAATGATTGGTTGGCTGAACAATTTTTTAAGTAGTAGAAGATTAAAAAATAAATAAACTATTGAGCTTCTCAATAACCAATACATGGACGATGCACTATTTATAAAAAGTGGGGGGAAGTAGCTGTGAAAAAGTGCAGCGCAGCATCCTTTGTCAAGCCCATGGTCAAATGTTTAATAAGAGCCTCCTCACACTACCTGCAGCAACTTACAGCAGCTTACATCATTGTTTCAGTCGGGTTAGAAACGCGCACAAAGCACAGAATAAAAGGGAAAGGAGTGTGTGTCCAGTGCGACTTCGACATAGACTGTATTCAGGCTAATAATGGCTATGAGCATTTGAAACTGAGTTACCACGATGGACTCTGTGTTTTTCCTTTCCCTTGTGAGTCGAAGGTGCACCAAGGTGTGTTTTCAGATCACATACTGCCCTCTAGTGCACAGAAAAGTAATTGCAAAAATATGTGCTTCTCGCTGCCATCAGGAAAATACAGCAGAGATGGCAAGCTATCAGGGCTCAAAGAAAATACTGAGCATTCTGTACAACAATAAAATTCAATTCAAAGGGTTTGACATTACTGTTACAGTTGCTTACAGTATTATTGGTTGTGCTAAGGCATTAACCATTTGTGTTGATACAATTTGTTAATATTCATCACAGGAAATGTAATTAATTGATTTAATTTATTAGCATTCTGTGGCTGTAATCCAACACTAACCATTCAACACCTGACACATTAAACTATTCCTCAACTGAACATGAAGAAGAAAAAAACAGCTGATTTAAAATGTACCTTCTTTACACATCAGACACAACCATTCACCGTTGAAATCCTGTCTTTCATTCCTAACTTTAGTAAAATCCCTCTGTTGCTTTGCTGCAGTGGATATATGAAGGTTCAGCCTCGATTTTTCAGAAGCCCATCGTTAGCCTGTGTGAGGCTACTCATGCATGAGGTGGAAAGGTGAATGGGGTTGCTAGTTCAGTGGACGGCTCCAGCATGTTTACCCACAAGATCTCCATACTGATACGGAAGAGGCCACTGCATGTAATGTAGAGAGGTAGAGAGAGAGAGGTAGAGGGAGAGGGAGAGAGAGAGGTAGAGAGAGAGAGAGAGAGAGAGAGAGAGAGAGAGAGAGAGAGAGAGAGAGAGAGAGAGAGAGAGAGAAAGTCAAACACAGTCAGTTCTCTAATATACTTGCGTGTAACTGATATCAATTTTCCTCAGAGAGGTTTAATTGGAGTTAGACTAATACTCACTCCAGATGTGAATTTACAAAAAAGTTGGGCTGTCTGAAATGGTGTGCTACTCCCTATTTTCTACAAAAGGCAAAGTCTGTTTGGAGTATTTCTTTACACAGGTTTGTTGTTTGGACACGAATGTGTTGCAGTACATGATATTTAAAAATGGTCCTAGGTATTTCCCACTATGTACAGGTACAAATAATGTATATACTGTACAACACTGGTCCTCAAGTGCAGTTTAATACAATTTATTCTTGAATTAATAATATGATATATTTAGACTTAAAGTTACAGGGCTTTTTCATAGTTTTTTTTTTTTTGTTTGTTTGTTTGTTTGTTTGGGGTTTTATTTGGGGGGGGGGATTAGGATATCAAATGCACATTACGCTCAAATTTTTTGAATCTTTTGACCAAGAGAAATAAATACAGCATTCATCCCTTTAGATTAGCTGAGAATGATTTCTTAATACTAAAGTGACCAGTTTCTATCAAACATACTGTAAATACTGGTCTAAAAACCAATCCTGTCAAAAGAATCACTTGAGAATCACAAATGTCAGAAAGTGAATTTATTTTCAAATTGTACATTGCTTAAAAACACAAATCAATGCTTTGTCTAAAAGTGAAATAGCATTTTTTTTTTTTTTTTTTTTTTTTTTTTTTTTTTTAAAGTCAAGCTCCAATCAGCAAGAGACAGAAATCAAGCAAATGCCTTATTCACACAGAGTGAGGATGGTCTTTTTACTGGCTCCTTACACCTCCTGCCAACAAACAAAATGTCAGATGATCCCCATCATTATCTCATAATAAAAATAAATATGAAATGTCACAGAGAGGTTATAACAATGATGGCAGATTTGACCTGAATCGAAACTCCAACCTCTACTGTGCTACACAGTATCTACCCTGCTATTCGCACAATTTGTGTTTTATCATATTTACTTGCTTTTGCTCATATTTTGTACCAACATGCTGTGGAAGCAATGCAAAAGCATGGTTTGTGAATAAAACAGGTCTGCCTGCTTCAGCATGCTTCAGGGCCTCCTCTATTGCTTATGTATTGCGAGAGGGCAATATCACACCTGCTTGGTGTGTTGGCTTGAGCAGACACAGCCGATAGTGGCAATAAAATAGCAATGGAATGCAAGAACCAAAAATTACCTAACATGCAACAGTGATCCAACAGACTCAACGCAATCTTGATGTGATACCCAAAAACTTAACTTTCTCAAGACACCAAATTTGTGTGTGTGTGTGTGGAATTTTAATGTGTGCACCCTACTGTGCGAATGATAGCCTTGTGTTAATCACTTTTTTGATGTTTTATCTTTCTCGTACAGGTGTAAAAGTCATGCAACCTTAATTTGTATTATTATAGACTGTTATTGTTTCTCCCAAATGAATCAAAGTACACCCAGAAGAGAAGGTATGTAGAAGATAAGGTATGCAGTAATATGCAGATTCATTGTTATTCAAAAGCCTTTGTACATTTTGTAGGACGAAAAGAAAAAAAAGACAAAAAATAGTGTGCAAGTTGCATGGCATCCTAACCAAGTTTATTATTATTCAGCTCTTTATCTTAACGCATATTATTCAGTAAATAACTTAAGAGTCTAATGCAGTTATAATCTAGGAAAGTCTGGAACCACTGACGAAGTTTAAGGGGTTAATATTTTCGACTCCAACTGTTCTTCCTAAAACTGAGCAGTCACTGCAGTCATTTATAAAAATTTAGACCAGTTTTATTCAAATTCTTTTACTAAATATTTGCACTACTCATGTTCATACAGATCAGTAACTATGTCTGCACCAATAGTTGCTCAGATACAACAGTACACACAGTCGTGTGGGAAAAAAAATAAGTACACCCCATGGAAATTGGTGGATTTTTGACATATTTTGACAAGCAAACATTTGGTCAAGCAACAGTGCCTATTAATGAAGTTGATGTACATGAACAACACCACACAGAAAATTAGCTTTCAATCATTTATTCAACAGAAATATCAATTGACATGATATTCATCTGTGGAAAAAGTAAGTACACCCTTGGCCTCAGAAGCTAGTATTGCTCCTTTAAGCAGAAATAACTTCTTGCAGGCGTTTTGCATAATTGTCTACCAGGCTTGCTGTAATTTTTGACTACTCTTTCATGCAATATTCTTTCAGTTGCAAGATGTTTGAGGGTTTTCTTGCATGTACTGCCCATTTCACATCCCCCCACAATATTTCAATGGGGGCAACTTAAGGTTCAGTGTCTTGCCCAAGGACACTTCGGCATGGGATCACCCGGGCCGGGATTCAAACCACCAACCCCACGATTAGTGGACAACCCGCTCTACCGACTGAGCCACAGCCGCCTTCCACCACAACTTCACAGTTGGTATGAGGTGCTTCTCCTGAAAAGCTGTCTTTGGTCTGCGCCAAACAAGTCTGCTGTTAATGTGACCAAACAACTCTGTCTTTGATCCGTCTGTTCAGAGCACATTATTCTAAAAGGCCTGGTCTTTGCCTATATGTTCATTGGCAAACTGTAATCTTGCAAAGGCTTTTTCCTGGCACGCCTCCCATGTATGTCAAATTTGTACAATCTCTTTCTGATTGTAGAAGCATGCAAAAAGCTTAAGCTTAACCCTTAAGCTCAAACTGGCAAAATCTGAGCTTCTCATCAATCAATCATTCAATCAGACCCTACCTCACCTAACAGGCTACACAGATACTAGTCCAGGCTCTTGTTATCTCAAAACTAGACTACTGCAACTCTCTACTTTCGAGCCTCCCAGCCAGCTCCAACAAACCCCTGCAGATGATTCAGAATGATCAGCAGCCTTGTCTTCAACCAGCCCAAGAGAACTCATGTCACACCCCTTTTCATCTCCCTCCACTGGCTTCCTGTAGGTGCCCGCACTTGCACCTCTACTCTGCGCACTTTGCTTCTTCTAGAACTCAATTAATAGATCTTGTACAGTAGCACTACTTGTATTGTACTCCGCTTGATATCACTTTGCTTGTATCTCATTTGTAAGTCGCTTTGGATAAAAGCGTCTGCTAAATGAATAAATGTAAATGTAATGCACTTTGACACCAACAGTTGCAAGACTTACTAGTAGGTACTGTTATTATATTTTGGCAGTTCTTTGGGTCTTCTGTTTGTATCAGAGAGTCTGTCAGGGGATTTAAGAAGATCTCCAAATTATTTGAAATCTACACCACTTGAATATTTTCGTTGGAATGGTGTATTTCAAATAATTTGGAGATCTTCTTAAATCCCCTGACAGACTCAGAGGCATCCACATCCTTTTTGTCTGAAGGTCTTATTGGACTCTTAAAATCTTGGCATGATGACACCACACACCTCAATGTGGGCAGTGGTGGCTCGATGGTTAAAGCCACTGGATTACTGATCAGAAGGTCAGGAGTTCAAGCCACCACTGCCAAGTGCCAAGTCACTGCCAAGAAACCACTGGTGGGCCCTTGAGCAAGGCCCTTAACCCTCAACTGCTCAGTTGTATAAATGTAAGTCACTCTGGATAAGGGCATCTTCCTAGTGCCGTAAATGAACAAAGGGAACACCAGACAATAGATATAAGAGGGGTCTAAATAAGACCAGTTCCACCTACACCCACTAAGCAGGTTCTAGGTTTTTATGCTACTGTAACTCCTTCCCTTCTGTGGTTAATAAAGCATCACCTTATTTTATTATACAAGTGTGTACTGTTTTATAGTCATTGTTTTACAGTATATTTCAGCTTTTACCTCTGACTGTCGTGTCTACCTGGTAATATTAACCACACTATATCAGTGTGATTTATGAATAATCTGAAAGCACTGATTTTGTTTAGGGTTGTGTGTGTATGTTTTTACAGTTACATGAGCTGTGCCCATGTGTTTATTTTTTTTTTATTATTTAAATGTGATACCAGTTTCGTATTTGAGTGTTCAGGAAAGGATTCTATGACTTATGTGAACTAAAATTGTTACTGAAGATGAATTAAAGATTTTTTAAAATAAATTATGTAGTTCATAGAGTGATCACTGATTCAGAGTCTATCGAGAGTCTATCTATGCAAGGAATTTCAGGGCACCATGCATACATTCATACACTCACACCTAGGGAAATTTAGCATATAGTAAATTTTACTACTAGAAAGAGTAAATTCTACTACTTTCATGTTTCTAGAAGGTGGATGAAACTAAAGAATATAGAGGAAACCCACACAGACATGAGGAGAACAAGAAACTCCGCACAGACTGAATTGCAAGCATATTATTCATATTATATATTTTTTTTATTAAGGTTAAATGTGTATGGCAGGGCACAACATACACTCAATGTCCACTTTATTAGGAACACCTGTACATTCATGCAGTATCTAAACAGCCAGTGACACCAGCATAATGCAAACACATGACAAGAGCTTCACTTAATGTTCACATCAAACATTAGAATGAAGAAAAAGTGGCATGGTTGTTGGCATCAGATGGGCTGGTTTGATTATTTCATAAACCGCTGATCTTAACACACAACAGTTTCTGGAGTTTACACAAAATGGTGCGAAAAACAAAAAACATTAAGTGAGTGACAGTTCTGTGGGTGAAAATGCCTTATTGATTAGAGAGGTCAGAGTAAAATGGCCAGACTACAAGGAAGAATATAATAACTCAATTACTCTTTACAACCTCTTTTGTAGCTCATCCACCTCAAGGTTTGAAGCTTTGCATGTCCTGGCATGCTTTTCTGCTCACCATGGTTGTAGGGTGCTTATTTGAATTACTACAGATGTCTTGTCAGCTCAAACTATTCTGATCATTCTCCTATGGTCTCTCTCAGCAACAAGGTGTTTCATCTCTGCTCAAAGGATGTTTTTGTTGTTTTTCACACCATTCTGTGTAAACTCTTGTGTGTTAAAATCCCAGGAGTTTCTGAAACACTCAAACCAGCCCTTCTGGCACCGAAGCCATGCCACGGTTAAATTGACACTTGTTCCTCATTCTGATGTTTGAAGTAAACATTAACTGAAGCTCTTGAACTGTGTATGCATGACTTTATGCATTGTGCGTGATTGGCTGATTAGATAACTGCATTAATGAGCAGGTTCCTATTAAAGTGAGCAGTGAGTGTATTTCAGAAAGCAGTGTCATCAAACCTCAGGCCCACACCATGTATGGCCTGGCTTTAGTGTCGGTCAACTTTCCACAAATACAGGACATGCATGCTTCCCTTCCCAGCTGTTCATTTTGAGACAAAAGTAGGAAAAGAGGTCTGAATTCTTACAGGATTCAACACAAAGTAAGTTATTTAGCTCACTGTGACTTTTGTATCCAAACAGCTATCAGCCCCTCCTTGTTCAGGGGCCGTCTCTGACAAAACAGCTAAATCACACATCTCACAAAATCCCTCTTCATCTCGGTACTTCCTTCCATAATCAATATCAAGGGCAACACGTAGGCGAGGACGAGGAGGGAGGATGAAGGGAAAGCAAACAAAAGCATGCTCTGCGAGGGGAAATAATTAACGGTGCTCCTGTCCTTACCTGTCGTTATCTGCTTCAGCACTTAATGAGAGCACCTCTATCCCCGGTCACATCACATTTGTTTTAGAAGAGTCCCTTTGAACATCAGGGATATGTTGAGCCCTCTTTGATCATGAAATCTTTCTGAATTCAAAAATAAGAAATGAGCATCTCTCTCTCTCTCTCACACACACACACTCATTTCTGTGAAAAATTTGTTTGTTTTCCATACAAGTCTCTTTGCTAGAATTTGGTGGATAAAATGTAGAGAGAAAACTTTACATAAAGAAAGAAAGATAAATGGAAAATATAGAAATAACAACTAAAATAAGGGAAGAAAAAAGCTCATGAGGTTTGCCCAAGCAGCAGTGTGGGTTGTATAAAATTTTCTTCATTAATGCTTATAAATACAACAAAGAAAAAAAAAAAAGAAAAGCCAAACTAGCCACAAGACATTGAATTTCAGCAGGAGGCTTCTTCTAATGATGACCCTTGGCATGCCATGGCGCCTGGGACATCCCCTAGTGCGAGGGAGGCTGACAAAAATGAGGCTATTCGTATTTCAAACGGAATATCAGCCGGATTGTGATCACAGCACCAGCACTGCTTTCTTAGAGCCCGTTGAGAGGACAGGGAGTCACCTAAGTAAAAAAAAAACACTGCAAACTGACCCCTCGCTGGGCAAAAAAAAAATCTCTCTAAATTTAAGATTCGCCCTCTGCTGGCTGCTGTTACTGCAGAGCGTGACGACACAAGCGAGGGACGAGAGGGACGTGCAATGTTCTCCGGCTGTTATTCCATCTTTAAAGATTTAAACCATTGGTCTATGATCATACCCTTTGAAGTCTTCTAAGCAGAGATTCACGGGTACAGGAGAGAGAGTGCAAAGAGATGGGTAGAAATGAGTGGGTGAGTGAGTGAGAGTGAAAAAGAGAAAAGGAGGGGAATGGATGAAAGATGGACAGGGTGAGCTGTGGAGCAGTTTCACAAGAAAGTAATCATCTTGCTCGAAGTCACAGTGAAGGAGAGAAGGAGAGAGGGAGAAGAGAGGAGGACGGCATGTGAGAAGAGTATCAGTGCACTCGTCCCGACAAAGGGAAGATGAAAGAGGGGAGGTTGAGGCAGAGGCCACGGCTCGCTGTGAGCCTGAGATTACTCACTCCGAGACCACAGGTTTTAACACTTCTCTTACCATTCTGCAGTAAAACTTGTTTGTTTTTTATTTATTTATTCTTGCAGTCTCTTTCATTCTTTCTCTCTTTAATCCCTCTTTGACTTCAACACTCTTAGAAGAACAGATTTGTGGCTGAGGTCCGTATTAAAAAAAGTCATTATTTTGAAGAGTTTCTCATAAAAAAAAAAAAAAAAAAAAAATGTAAACATTGTTTTTCTACCTTCAGTCTTTGCTGACTAACTTGAGTCAGGCGTTTGAAGATCTACAAATTATGGGTAGATATTATCTGCAAATTTCTATGTATTAACACCTAATATTTTTTTGCCCGTTTACATATTAACCCATCTGAGTGACTCAGCATAGAGGAAAGAAAACCACTTGCATACAGGGGTTACTTTCCTAGGATTTCTTTGCAAGTTTCATTGTTTCTTTCAATCTGTCTTTATATAAATACATCTGACTTGGACTCTTCGACAAAAACACCACGTGTAACTATGGCAAAGGCCCCGGGTTTGCTGTATTCGATTCAATTCATTCATATATACATGCTTTTAACATTTTATGGACATTGTCACAAAGCATCATTACAGAAATATAAATTCAGAATATACATTTTAAATTTATAATTTATTTCATGAATTGTATTAATCAGGGGAGGCGAACATCTGAGATCGTATTTCACATGTGACAAGCAAGAGTTACTACATCACAAAATGGTAGAGCAAATCATGATCAAATTTGCAAATGCATTCTTTAGCATTTTCCACGTGTTTATGTATATTTTTTCCTGTTGGTAAACTGCTATATCAAGCAATCTGTTTTTTGATACAAAACGTAAATGTTTTAAACAAAAGTCTTGGATGGCTTTTTTTGGTTAGTGTAAATTATAGATAAAGGGTCAGTTCATTTCTGTTCCCACATGGGTTAGGATTTACATGCATTCCTTAGGGAGAGCCATTTATCCAAAGCAGCATTCAATTGAGGCAGAATCCAAACTGTACAGTTGAGGGTTTAGGGCCTAGCACAGAATTTTAACCGCTAAACAATAAATCCAGTCTCAACAAGGGCAACTTTCTAATAGATCTGTTCTCTGCCAAGTCAAGACAGAAGGAAGTATTCATATATTTTGCTATGTTATGCTTCCAGGTCAACGAAAAGCCCTCTTCTTATCCACTGATATCTAAGGTTGTGCCTTGATAATCTTAACATTAGGCATTTTAAAGAACCTTGGAGTGCCTATGGGCTCAAGAGACAGCAGCAAAGACATTCATTTCAATAATTACACCAGCACAGAGTGGACACATTCTTCCTCAAACCAATCTTTTTTTTTTTTTGCTCAAGTGTTTGCTTTATGGGCCTTGACAAACAATATTTCATCTTCCAAGCATTACAGAGGACAAGCATCTATTAAACTGGCTAATCTTTTTTCTGAACCATTTTCCTGGAGGCTTTGTGCATATTCATCAAGAGTATAAGAACAAGAGAGATTCATGTGCCATTTGTGGCATTAGTGGACTTCTGACATTCTGACAGGACTACGTATATAGGGATGAATTGTCTTCAAGTGAAACCCTGATTCTCTCGTTTTAGTCCTATTGCATGGGGAGGGCTTTTTGCTGTCTGACCCTTTAATTAAAGCATATCAAAATGGAGCAAAGAATATATACACAGCATTTCAATATTAAAGATAAATATATGCATATACTGATTTGCCACTGGACTGTAATATGGCAGTATTTTCATAATTACTTCAACCTTAAAAGCCAATCATTAAGATAAAACATTTCTTGCAACCATGGCTTTCTATTTCCAGAATCTAAATGTGAAATCACACAATGGACTGCTTGCACTCTTGAGGCTCAATGCTTGTTTTTACTCTCTCGTTCACTTGTCAGTGTGTAGATTGTTTACATTGTCTTAAAGTGGTGTAAATTGAATGTGTATCTCTGTTCCCGTCATTGGCTACAAGTGTAAAGTGGTGTGTACAGAGGCATACACACATCCCCATGGACTGAGGCTACTTTAAAGCTCTATATAAAGTGTTGCTCTCTGGAGAAAGGAGCAACAATCAATAAAGTAACACAAAGCCTACCAGTCATGGAAGCACTTAATTTAATTTCTACTAAGAGCTACTGCAGGTACAAAAAGAACAAAGGCCCGTGTTTATCACTGTCACTCCTGCAAATTTCAAAGATAACTTTCAAAATAAATAAATGAGCAAATGAATTGGTCATTTTGCATTTATTCCTACATCTTGGGAAAGGATTAACAATGGTGTAAAGTATAATACACAAACAAACCTTACATTACAGTGAATACATAAACAAAAAAAAGCTAATCGGAAAATGCAACAGAAACCCAAACATGTTTTGGTTTGTTAAGGTGCTTTGCATTTACATGGCACCATAGAAAATAATAAAATGCATGTATGCAAAAGAGCATGGCTTAATGGCACAATGGTATACGATTTCACCATATCATTACATTTTACTTCTACAGCTTAAGCAGATACTTCTACAGCTTATCCAGTTCTAAAAAAACTAGTGTTTCATAGTCAGGAAATATCAAGTTTGAATCCCAACTATCATTCCAAGAGAAGGCTGGTTCTCCTCTTTCTACAGCTCAGTGCGATGCTACCTGTGTTTACCTTGGAGTCTCTCGGAATAAAATACTGAAAGAAGGAAATAAGTAATGTTCATAATTTAAGAGCAACCCATCCATCCATCTATGTTCTATAGCACTTATCCCACACAAGGGCCTATCCCAGGGAACTCTGAACACAAGGTGTGGGACACCCATTCACACATTACAGACAATTTGGAAATGCACAGGGCAGAGGCAGGATTCGAACCTGGGGGTGTAAGGCAAACATGCTAACCACTAATCTACCATAAGCCCTTATGAGCAACAACCAGAACACATTTTTCTGATGGCCAATTAGACCCATTTACGTCAGTATAGTTATTTTGATAAGGAGTACAATATTTGCAAGAATCAGGGAAAAAGTATATAGTGCCACTAGAAGAAGGAGGCTGTGTAATCTATAACCTTTACCATCACATTGTCAGCATGAACTGTGTTGTATCAGAACCCAATTCATTTGCATCAAGGTCACCTGCTGTACCTGAAATGACAAAAGCATCTTCAGAAGGATCTATAAAGTGTGACTCTATAGTCTGGTCAAAGGCCTCAATCAAAGGAGGCACTGAAAAGGCCATGGACGACAGTGGTGGTCCGGCCGCTGAGCTTTGACATGTCCTCTGTGATGAAGAAGTGGAAAAGTGCAGCACAGAGACGAGTTAAGGATCAAATGACAGCACAGATGTGAAATCAAAGGGAATGTGGTGTGCTTAGGCACCTTTACCCATTTAGAGATAGGTGAGGAGGAAACGGTGTCTTTCATTGTGGATGTAATGGAGAGAGTGAGGGGAGGTCAGGAAACAATCATCACCTCAACACCTTCTATCTCAGCATGAGGTACTTTCTGACAGAAGCTAGATACCAGCTCGCTGAACTGTCTTGGTAATGTGGACAGACAGAACGATAAAGTTGTGGCCCCTCGAGCACCACTGACAATGGAAAAAGACTCAAGAAAATTGTTTTCACTAAAAGAAAAAAACAGGTCTGTGCTATTCACAAAACTGAGACAACTGTGGTAAATAAAAATAAACTCCTGACTTTGCAACTCCAGCTATTATCTGCGCTCTGATGAGGAGAGAGAAAAGGTTGATACTTTAGGAGCTATTAAAGAAGTTTAAAGAATTTGTAGCAAATGTCTTATAGCTTTTTGAATTCCACTTAATTCACTTAGAATGAAACAATCAAATGATTCATAAAACAGTAGGCGAGAAATACCCAGATAACCTACTGCTAAGGCAGTGAATCGGCTCTTTTCAATTTTTAGGTTACATGACAATGCCAACATGGTGAACATCCATATTGTATTCATGCTAGACACTTATACCAGAAAGCAGACATGTGACAAAACACACGACTCAGCAAACTAACTACAGGGATGATCAAAAGGTCGTAAACAAACACATGCAGGGTTTATCCGTAGTACATCCATATTGTATTCATGCTAGACACTTATACTGATCAGTATGTACTGTATCAATAGCCGAGGAGTAGTTACTGAATCAAATGCAGTAAGTATTGTCACAGTACATGATTTCAAATGCAGCCCATGTCCTACTCACTCTTCACAGCAAAAACTCTTAAGCATCCCAAATTCACTGTAGATTTTTTTTTTAAGATGTTTATTGTCTCACAACCTCAAACACTCAACAGAAAAAAAACAGCAATGAACAAATGGACTCATCAGCAAAAACTTTATTGTATACTGTATATACATGACCTGCTTGCAGTAAAAGTCCCTTGCAGTAAAAGTCTCAAGTTTATCCTACAAGATAAGAGATACAAGAGAGTTGAAGCCCAAAGATAAGAGATGATTCAACTGGTGAAAAGCTCAAAAGAGGGAACAAAAACATGAGCTCAAGAGCTAATAGTTCTGAGTGTGCTGTGGGTAAATGAACTGTGCTCTTTGTGTCAGGCTTTTTACAAATATAACTTAGCATGGCAGGGAGATATGTCTCACAACATTTGGGGTTCCCATGCTGTCGGTTCAACAGAGGCAACTCAAAATGGGAGTGTTTGAGGAGCTAATATTGAGGAAGGGGGCAAACTTATTGTGAAGCACACCCATGTGGATGTTAAGAGATATCGTGTTCTCCCACACTTTACTAGCACCCAGAGGATTGCTAGTAGGGGCTGTACAGGGGACAAGAGGGATTAGTCATTCGACCACTTCCTCATTGTGAAACTTCCAGGAACTGATCAGTAGTAAACAAAGATAAAATAAATAAAAATAAAAAGGTACAGAATACCATATTAGATAAACTGAAACTGTACACTTTCTGTTCATGATACCAGGTGTTACATGAGGGCTCACCTGCAATGAGGTTTGGGTCTGCAGACAAGCTGCACTCTGAAATGTCCTCTTTCTCCACAGTGCAGCAATAACTGCTGGAGCATTGTTTCTCCTCATCTGATAGCTTGGCATACATTTCCAGAGGATCCAGAACACCTCTTGGGAACTGCAACTGTGGCTTTAAAACTAATCACTACCAGGTTTGTGAGGTAAATTACAGGTAGGTGATATGTACTGTGTTTATTAACAAAATATCAGTTGAACAAGCTGATAAATGTTATCCACAAATTGGATCCAGAAAGCAGACATGGGACGAAACACACGACTCAAAAGGTAATCAAAAGGTTGCAAACAAACACATCCAAAGTTTATATACTTAGGGAAGCAGGAAGTCCACGACAAAGGAAGTGCTGGTCATTCCACAGAAGACTGTGACCTCCTCTGGCTGGGAGGGGTACTGCAATGAGCTAGTGTTACAGTACCATTTAGCAGTTGCAGTTAACTTAATTCTATAAATGTACATACCCAATACCACAAGTGATTGGCCAATAAAACATCATCAGCACTACCTTCAACTTCCCCTAGATGTCTGAACAGCTGAGTCTCTTGCCATCTTCAAATGGTGACTAAAGACCTACCTTCTCATGGGTAACTTAAATTAGCACTTTGTTTTATATATATATATATATATATATATATATA
>JAFFST010049723.1:50136-72822 GCA_022414735.1 Noturus placidus
ATATATATATATATATATATATATATATATATTTGTATCCTGATTACTTAATACCGTTACATGTATTCCGTTACTCCCCAAATCTGACTACAAATACAGCATTTGTTTATGTAATTATTTAGGATTCTCCAATGGAGAACATATGTTTAAAGATGACAAATGCTGTAGCAGATTTATTTTTAACTTACTACACATCTTCGTCAAATAGGATGCAACACATGTGTTGGAACACATCTGTTATAAGGATGATACAGTACCACCATCAACTCTTAGGATGTCAATGGCTTCCACATGATTATTTAAACACCTTTCAGTTTTCTATTCAGTACAGCAAAGTACCAGCAAAAAGTACTATAAAAACAATAATGTCAACAGTTATGTTCTGTGTCAATACCCAATTTTCAATTTAGATATTTCACTTTCACCTAATTATTTTCTCATCAGAAAAAAAACTTTATTGTATTTCTCTTGTGTGGTGTGGAAATGCTATTGGCAACTAATATTCAATAATTAATTTAATTTCATTTAAGGCATTTAGTAGATAACTTTATCCAAAGCAACTTAAAATTATCTAATTTATACATCTGTGCAGTTGACAGATAAGAGCCTTGCTCAAGAACCCACAACCAGCAGTGGCAGCTTGGTGGTTCTGGGATTTGAACTCATAAACTTCCAAGCAGAATTCCAAGTCTTAATCACTGAGCTACTACTTCCACCCAACCAGTTTGGTTTCAGTCCAGATCTGTGTGGCTGCAAATCAGAAATTAAACATTAAATATTACAATTCAGAACGACAACATGGAGATGGAGATTGAATTTCAGTGTGTATCCCCCATTTGGCTTGAAATAACAACAACAAGAAGAAAAAGAAGATATTTTAAAAATGAAAAAAAAAAACTATAATAACAACAACAAAGACAGGTTAAAAGTAAATTAGTCTCTCAATAAATTCATTACTGTTAAGTCATCATCTACCTAGGGTTTCATTTCCTAAACAGGAGATGCATTGGGAACAGTGTGAACACAGGACAAGGACAGAAACATGACTGCGTCATCGTTTACCTGCTATTTGTAATTTACCTGGATCCTTAAATATGAAGCCTTAAAAGTGGCTCCTAAATCTGTCATATGTACATTGTGCTTGATTCCATTAATGCCATGTCTGATAGGAAACTGGCACTTTTCTTAGAATTCAAATTTGTATTATTAGTATTCTGTATTATTGTACAACATTAAAAACTTTATCAGTAAAAAAAAAGTAACTAGTCAAAATCAGGACAACAATGTGTACAACACACTGGACATGGATGCGATACCAGGTTACTGCATGGCACCACACACACACACACACACACACACACACACACACACACACACACACACACACACACACACACACACACAATCCACCTACTGGCATGGTTTAGAGAGGTGGGAGGAGAATCGGAGGAAGCCCATGCAGACACAGGGAGAACATGCAAAAATCCACACAGAGAGAAATCCAAGATTGAACTGGGTGCTGTATAGTAGTACCCTACTACTCTACTATACTACTCCCCCCGAGAAACACACATTCAGGTGGATTGGCTGGATTACCCCCAATGTGCATATGTGTGTGCACGGTTCCCTGCAATGGAGTGGCATCCTATCCACCTGTATTCCCACATCATGCAAAGTGTTCCCAGGATAGGCTCCAATCCCCTGCAACTGTAACAAGAATAAAGCAATTACTGAAAATGAATGAATGAATGAATGAATGAATGAGACCATTCAACATATGATTTTTCACACACAAGTGGAATACAGCAAGCATGTTTTTGAGTCTTTTTTTTTTTTTTTTTTTTTAGATTTATCAACTCCCTTTTTCCTCACTTTATTTTGGAGGGTCCACTTAATAGTTTTTGCTGTTCAGTAGATGATAGTATGTAGCATGTGTACATTGGACTATCCAAATAAAATATTATCAATGCTTGAATCTAAATTCTAACTGAATGCGAGGTCTAATTCTATGTAATTAACTTACATGATATTAACAAATCAGTTATTTGGTCTCTGAATCAAGTAAGTCATCAATGAAGACAGTGCTTTAAAACCTCACACCAACTTCTCCCTGTCAGTGAGAGTTGCTTCCCTGCCCTCTTTCTTGCCTTTCTGCTCTTGTTCACTTCTTCTCATTTCGTCTTGTCCTCGATCTCTCCGCACAGCATTGACTCTTAGCTTCTAGGCTTCGGCAAGGCATGAGAGCCCCCGTATACGTTACTGATAATAAATTTATAAACCAAACCTAGAAGGGAGGAGTATTAAACAAGTCGGCGAATAGCCGCAGTTCGCTTTACCGAGCAGACGTATCCTTTTGATCAACCAAAATAACTCTTCAAAGGCCGTAAAAGCATGCTTCGAAAGTAAAGGGCCATTTGAGCAGGCGTGCAGAGAATCATAGAGGGGTGGGGGTGGAACAGAAATGATTCAGTTTGAGAGTGAGAAACGTTCCCACCAACCTACGAGCTAAATCAGGCCTTTGAAAAACATATAGTGCTTTTAATAATTCAGTCTTTGGTGGGATTGAGTAGCTTTTTAAGCGTAAAAAAATCTGCTATCTCCTGATATAAGATCAGTCCCCATGGGACTCTCCTTCTCTCTGTGTGCAACGAGTTTTCTCAGATGACCTACAATAGCACTTGATTAAGGTCTATTCAATGACAGAAGCCAATATTTCTCCTTAAATCCAATAATTAACATCGGCGCTTCATTCATGTTCAAAAGGAAGATAGATTTTGAACGAAGCAGTTATAGTAGATGCCTGGCATCTTAACTGAGGTTGTAAACTAACACTCAGTTGTAAATATTTCATTAACTTTGCACCCTGAACACATTCATATTTCATCACGTAACGTTTTCCGCACAGTTTATTCTCCAAGCAAAGTGTTGGACTGCATAAATATTCCAGTTTAGCATTTTCTTTTCCAGCCTATTACTTACATAAATACAAAAATTTGTGCTATCATTCCTCTGAGGTCTAATTTAAGAGAAAACACACATTAATTAATATAACCTAGATGGAAAAGAAGAAATCCCATACGCAGTGCCGACCATCAAGGTTCATTGCCTTTTACAAAGGAAATTGGGATGATTATTGGAGGAAAAGGTAATTATTATTTTACACTTTCAGAGATTCGGACTCCTCAGACTGGAAAGTAGCCTGATCTTATGTTGTCCTCAGGACCAAATCTGCAGACACCACAAATGATTTAGAGGTTGGTGTCAAAGCAAGGTCAGCGAAAACACAGAAATCATTCATGTATTCAGTTAAATACTAATTCAAGACCTTTAATGCCCCTCATATGAAAAATTACTGACACGTCAAATATCAACGAATAGATCACGACTATTGAACAATGAACAACTAAAATAACAATGATATACATATGTCTCTAAATATTTAAAAGTGTTTTCCTCTGTAACAAATGCATTGTCCACTCTGCCTGGCACAATCCATCACCCTTTGTCTGACTTGGAAAAAAGCACTTTCCTACAGTGTGTCTCTCATTCCTGTAGCACTCAAGAGACCAGGTTGATGGACACTGCGGACTTAGCAATGCTACAGCAAGTTGGTAAACCCCTGTGCTCCCAAGATCCACTTTTGCACTCACACTCCAGGCTAAATTCCTCTGTGGCACATCTCTCCATCCCTCTGGACTCAGAAGAAAGAATGGTCTTCATGCTAACCTGTAAATCACCTTATTTTCATTAGACTACAAGCAGAACCTTCTGCCCTGAAGGTGCAAAATTATGAGCTATGTTTACACAGAGCTAAGTAGACACAAATTAAACAATAAGTGCATCACTAATTAGCAAGTCAAGATAAAATCAGGAACTAAATGACACAGTGTGCTTCACTATGCTTCTGGGCATGTTCGATAGACTATTATTTTTTAAAAGAAACCAACTGTATGTGCTAATGCCTCTTTAACATTAGCATTAAACAGGGAATGTTTTAGCACATCCATGTTTGGAGCAGTTAGGCTGCTGTAAGTGTATTGAAACTGAAGCATGCTGCAGATTCCCTCTGACAAACAGAGATTTGATTTCTAAAACACTCTTTTGTCAGGGGAAAGAGGGAGTCTTCACTAGAGAAGGTGGGCTGGAAGGCAAATCTAGATGACTTGTACTCTCTCAGAGTGCCCCTGGCTCTATCTCGAGTAAGTAGGGTCTGACAAAAATCTGTACAGAGGGGGAGAAAGAAAAAAAAATCCACCACTCTGCTCAAGCATGGGAAATTAAGCCCAGATAAAGATTCTCTCTTAAAGTACATTCACAGCCTTCTCACTTTCTCCTCTTTCTCAACTCGCTTCTCTCTTTTGTCTCTGCCATGGCAGAAGAAATTACAGATTGTGCCATTGTGAAATTCCCAGCAGCACCTTCTATTAAGACCTGGAGGTCCTGGCGGAGTGCCACATCGTGTGATCCCTCAGGTTTGTTCAAAGGGAAAACACCGCCAGACCTCTAGGGGATGTTTAACTGATTGCAAGGATGAGTATTTAGAGAAACATCTGTGGGGAATTGAACAAATTTCACAACAGCAGAGTTTAACTGTCAAGTAGAATTATGTGTCAGGGTTCCCTCATAAAAAGAAATTATCATGATTTTTTATTTCCTCCAACAAACACAGAGTCACCACAAGGATAACTTGTTGCATATCGCAACACCAAGCAGTGCACTTCATTTGATCTTAAAACATTGTGGATAAGTGATTTAATTGGGAAGTTTATTAAAAATTAGAGCTGCAATGGAAATGTGACTCCCTGTTTTTTAAGGAGAGATGATGAATTATTAAAGACTGTCAGATGTGGACATAATGAACCATTAGTAAGTTTTTAAAATATTGGAAATAAGCTTACAGAAAACAAGCTGGTTGTCATTGGTAATAATTCAGGGTGTTTTGGTGTTTTCTATTGTGTAAATAGTAAAAAAAAAAGACTTTAAAAAAAGTTATAAGTTGTGTTAGACAGAAATAAATTTATCAGAAATGACCTTGACCTGTGCCTTTGGATCACATTAATGCTCTACAGCAATCTCTGAGGTGTGGGAGTGAGCCAAAATAAATAAATAAATAAAAGCAAATAATTAAATTGTTCCATATTTCAAATATTTATTTATTTATTTATTTATTTATGTTAACGTGGGTGGTGCAAAGTTATACTGGAGGGCCCTCTAATGTTCAGGCCAGGGATTTGTAGCATCTGGATGGTTGATATTTAGTGTACATACCAATTTGCTATTCTAGAATTCATTTAAACCTAATTAAACCTGGTTACACCTCATAAACATCTATAAAGTATCTATACATAAAAGCCTCAATAGAAAAGCTCAGAGTATCCATGACCTCTGGGTTTATATTGAGCTTGTGTTGATTCATACATTCCATATTTCAGCAAGTTTACATTTTGAATAATTCATCTCCAAAATGTGAAAGTTTAAGAAGCCATGATGAACCAACTACATGTTATTTTGTAAAAGTAGTTGAGTGCTGTGTAATCATGGGGTGTTGTTCTGCCCTTTTCTCCCGTGGTCTCGCCTGACCTTCTGAGCGCTAGCCATATGGATTAAAGCAGCCCATTTAGAGGCTCTTGCTAGAATCCAAACTCCATTATAGATTTTACCTCAGGAGGGGGTGGTCTGAGGCCCAGGAGAGACTCTTTGCAATTTTACCTGTGGAAAAAGCTAAAAGGATGAGCTGGTCCTCCAGAGGGGTGGCATAAAGTGAACAAAGGTGCCATATGTGTACGTGTTTGTACACCATGACTGGCCTGGACGAAGATTGAGTTTTAAAAAAGCTCAGAAACCCTGAGCAACAGGGTGAACACCTCAGGGAGAAAACGGAGTTCTCAGAGTGTTGAGAACCAGATGAAGATGTCCATACCAAGGAAGGGACTGAGTGAATATGTAAAAGGACAAAGAGGAAGAAATAGAGGGGAAAAGACAAAAAGACAAGGTCTCTGTAGGATAAAACTAACAGTTATTAATGGAAAAAGGCTTCTCAGTCATCTTTCAGACCCTGTGTACTAACAAGCCAGAGACATAGAAAGATCCAATCATGACACGTGTCACTTTGTGGTGACAGGCTCCTTTAATAAGTGACGAGGCCTTGATGCCTGCGGGAGCAGGAGGAGCAAGCAAGTCCTCACTCTGGGCCATAGACAGGCCAAAGTGCCTGTCAATGTCGAGCAACGGATGCCCCTTTTAACAACAGCTTGTCCCAATTACAGCCACTCAGTGCCCAGTTGGTGCCTGGCTGTCTCATAAGCTGCCAATATATAATAACCGCATGAGGCTCACATGGCAATTAGCAGACCTAGCTTAGCTGCTTTTCATCACTGAATGGTTTCAAAATATGTCTTAATTTGAAGATTGTTGGGGGTTTTCATGCAGGATTGTGTGTGTGTGTGTGTGTGTGTGTGTGTGTGTGTGTGTGTGAATCTGAGATGGAAAGAGAGAAAGATGCCCTAAAGATATAATTAAAGCATAATTACTGCTCATCATCTGTGCAAGTGCTTACAAAGTGCCAACGCTGAGTCTCAGCTCCTCTCCTCTCCTCTCGTCTGGGCAACACACAACAGATCTGATGAAAATACAGACCATCTCCACTTAATGCCATACTAACACCGTATCCATTTCCAGAAAAACACAAATGACACGGATCCATTTTTGTTTTTTAGGAAATCCTGCACATAATTGTTAAAATAAAATCATATGCTCCTTTTAGCTATATAATCTATAATAAGTTCTTGCCACAAATTCACGTCTCCATTTTCTGCCATGATTATAATGACTTTCTTAAATCAGACACATATTATCTATCTTTGCCTATCAAACAACAGAAGATGTAGACTGCACCATTTCATCACCTCAGGCTTGAGTTTTAAAGTTTGTTTACTGCTGCAGCCTTTGTGATTACTGTCTCGTTGAATTCAGGGGACACAAACTTGTCTTGCTACACACAGATGCGCTGCTATTGTAAGCTTCTGACAAGCATGTGTATTTGACACAGAGTTCCTGTCTCATTAGAGGAAACACAAAGAACCACAGAGATGGCAGATATCTCAGACAGGACACTGGATAGTACAAGGCAGAAGCGGGTAAGGGGGCATCATGATGCAAAGAAAATAATGATGTGCTCTCTGTGGAGGAGGTGACTTGACTCCTCAGTATGATGACATTGCCATAACAGGCCACTGCAAGGGACTCAGAAGCCCTTTAGACCATGGGATATGTTGGATTCAGACACCATAGGTGTGTCTATTTTATTTATTTATTTTTTAAAGGCTCATGCTTAGTTACACTGGTCTAAAAGCAATCCTACTTCTGAAAGGTACGTAAAAGTGAGTCGCTCTGGAAAGAACATGTTAGCTGATTATAAAAATTACATTCAGTTATGTATATTTGAAGATCAGTCAGTGTTTCTTTGTTTAACAAGGGCACAGAGTAACAACTGTGAATCAGAAGGCTGCTTTTTTGTTCTCATCTCCACAAGCCAGCTGTTGCACTCATGTCTGGATTGAACATTAATGGCTAAACTAAATATTTCTAAATAAATAAAACCAGAATATGGTAGTCCGTGTGCTTTTTGTGGCTGCAGATTGTTGTAATATGTTGTTGTAAAACAGTTACAATGAGCCTATTTCTATTTATAGATGATGGACCACTATGAATGTAATGTTAGAAATTCTCCTGGTGAGTTGTTTGGTTATTCAATGCAGAAATCATTAGGGTCATTGAATAACAAATGCTCATTTTCTCTAAAAGCGATTTAGCAGCCTACATTTGCTTTAGGTTTTTCAAGACTTTATTTATTTATTTTTTTAAATGTACAGGGTGTTCCAAAATTCATTCTCATGGCTGGATCAGGAAGCTGTCGCAAGGTTGCAACGGACTTTAAAACATGGGAAGCATGTCACACACACACGGCACTGCTGCCAAAAGTATTAACAAATTCAAAAAGACTGGAAGTGGACATCCACAAAACATCCACTGATGAAGGCTGAAGAACTGACCTGGTGCTAGGAAACATTTTGGGACATCCTATCTATTGTATTTACTTATATAAATGCAATTTAACAGATCTGTTTTCTACCAATTTACTACTTTTCAAAAGATATATGAGAGTGAGGAGTGAGTGAGAGTGTACTTTCAATACAGTAGACATACAAAAGATTATTAACATGAGGGACATAAAAAAGCATTTTAAGCTATATTCAAAAAGGTTCCTCAGAAATGGAACAGCATTTATGATGCAAGTAGGTAACCAAGACAGGGTAGAGGGAGTGGAAACTAGCAAAGTAAGAAAGAAGAGACACACAAAGCATGACGAGAGAATAATTTAATTGCATTTAAATGCATTGCCCCACACATGCACAATTCTCCAATACAAATACAATACTTACACAGAAACCATCTCTATCCCAGTATTATATGCATCAACACCTGTAATTCTGCCATTAAAGTTTAACCAAAAATGGTTAACACTGAAGAGGTACCATCTGAAACTGCACAATTTGCTATAAACTCTACTTGTAAAGGAAGAACACAATCTGCCAACTTCAGAGTTCCTAATGTTGGATGTCATCACATGGATTGTGTGAACACATGCATATCAAGCATGTCCATTTTTAATGGTCATTTTCCAGCTTATCGTCCTCGGGTTCAGACGAATTGGAGCTAGTGTCTTCTTTAGCATCCATTACGAACGGGTCTTCTCCCTGAAAATTACAAAATCACCATGGCACGTTACACCATCACCACCTTATCTGTACATATAATATTTATGAGCATTTTTCACAGCTACCTTGATGTATTTCTCATAGCGAATTTTAATACTGTCATTATTTATTATGGCTTTTGCTGTCAGCACGCTCTCCCGTTTAAGCTGCTCTTTGTACACCTTTAGAGGACACAAAAGCCATATTTTTATTTAAAATGAGTGAAAATGGATGGTATGATTTCCATTAAATATTTACAGCACAGTCCATAGCTGATGTACCATTTTGGTTTTTAGGTGTAGAGGGGAACGGCGATGCTGCTGGACAGAAGTAAAGAAAGCAGGAATGTAAATGTTGCAGGCCATACAGTGCACCACTTCCACCTTCCTCATGTAGTCATCCTCAGAAACCCCTGTACAACATGCATAAGAATTGGGGTGGGGTGGTGGGATGGGGACTCAGAGTACATTCATTACAAGTATAAAAAATAAAAAACCTGTGCGTTTATAGGAAAAATAATAAATGACGGGGGGTGATGCGACCACTACTACCAAACATGTTTTTTTTTTAATGACATCCCAAAATGTTTGTTCCTCTTTCACGAGAGCATATTGTCAATTAAATTTGTAAAATTTAAGATAAAGCATGCTTTTATACAGTTTTTATTTACAATTAACGTTGCAGAACTTCCATGAGAAGTTTGTTATAATATAATTTTATGACCGCTATAAAACAGTGGCTTCCTTCACAAATCAATTTTTTCCTTGTTTAGAAGTTAATAAGACAAAAAGTAACTGAGAACATGGAAAAGTCCCATGCCCTGAAGTGGAAAACTTGACTGTTACAAAGCACTGACAACAGACTCTTCCATTTGTGTTAAATAAACAAAACCTACCTTCCATGACTTTCTGGTTCACTTTCTGGTCCAAAAGGCTGTGCAACTTGCACAAAGCAGACACCGTTTTACGAAACTTGTGCACCATACAGTCCTTTGACAAAAAGAACAGAAAATCACAAACACATACAAAATGATTCCTTTTTTTTTCTTTTTTAAGTCTTCAAAAGCAGACTTACATGGAGAAAGCTAATGACCTGGTCATCAAACTTGGCCTGTTGTCGAATGTAGTCAAGTATTTCATGGTGATATGTGCTTCCAAAGTGCTTCTCAATATCTTTGTCTTCAAATGTGCGAAACTTACAAAAGGCACATGTGAAAGCTAATCTAAAAGAGAAACAAATCATTTTTACGTTGTATACACTGAAGTGAGATTGAGGTGGTGTTAAGACAGTACAAAAAAATAAAATAAAAATAAAAAAAAGACATGCATGTTCACTTCCTTAAGCATTGCAGGGCTTGAAAGTGGCTAGGCTTTTCACTGTTCTTTTATTTTTACATCTGCTTTCTCATGTTTCAGATTCTTGTGAAAATTTGCCCAATTTGAAACAGCAAACAATAACTCAAACTCTCAGGAAAAAGATATTTAATCTAAAAGCTGAAGGTTTAGTGGTTTATATTTCGAGAGTTTCTCAATTATATGACAGCCTTTTCTGGCTAGTCAATAACACAAGGTCAAATCAATGACCAACTCTCAGCAAAGTCTGAGCTTTTATTACCTGTGCTTGTCTCCATATTTCTCATAGTTCTTCTCTCTTCTCCGTCTTCGCTTCTCTCGGACTCTAACACGCTTCTCCTCCACTGATGAGTGGAACAGCAGTGAGGGGAAAAAAATACTTGAGTGGAATATTTTCCAAGATAAAAAGAACACCTTAATTTGCACATGAAATTGTGCTAACTGCATCTTACCATCATTTAATTTTAACCACATTAGCATTCCTGAGTGATGTAGCATTCAAATAGTTTGCAGTGAGTAATAAGAGTGTTCAATTTTGAATATGAAAAACATTGTTGTAATGAAAATGCCAACCAACCCAGAGAAAATAGAACATACCAGCTTCTTTTCCCTTCATGTCCTTTCCATAAGAAGAAATATTACTGTCCTTAAAGAATAAAACAATAAAATAAGTAAACAAATACATGAAACAAGACAAAGAAAAAGGAAAAGATTTTTACCCTCACCTTTGAAAAATTCTGTCCTGAGGATGGGACAATAAGAAAAGATAGTAAACGTAAAACATCACAGTATTATAAATATATCTATCCATCCATCTGCACATTATTTGCTTTTCCGGCATCTTCTGCATATCTGACCCCTTCTCATCAGTTCAAAAGTTTACATCCCCTTGGCTTAATGTATCGTGTTGCCTTCTTGAGAATCAGTGAATGTTTGCACCTTTTGTAATAGTTGTGTATGAGTCCCTCAGTTATCCTCAGTGTGAATAGATGGATCTCAAAATCATGTAGTCACTGTTGGAAAGGGGTCAAACATGCAGAATATGCTGGAAAAACTTTCCGGTCTTCAGTCCATAAGTTGAAATGCAAGAGCAACTGCATTATGCAGCAAAACAATGATCCAAAGCAAATCCACATCAGAATGGCTCAAAAAAAAAGCAAAATTGAAGTTTTGGAATAGCATAATCAAAGTCCTGACTTGAACCAATTGAGATGCTGTGGAAGGACCTTCAACAGGCAGTTCAGGTTTGAAATCTCTCCAGTGAAGGGGGAAGTTAGTTTTTCACATTGGTGACAGGTTTTTGATAACCTTTTTGCTTCAATAATAATAATAATAATAATAATTAGTTGTGTGCGTTTACGCAGGTTGTCTATGTTTTATGTTGTATTTCGTTTGAAGACCTAAAACTTTTTAGTATGAAATACACAAAAAAAGAAGAAATAAAGACGGGGCAAAAACTTTCACAGCACTGTATAAACTGTATAAGATAGTCAATTTTCATTTCCTTTAACAGGAGCAATATTTTTACATTTCTTCTTCAGAGTTCCACACCTCCCCACTATAGTCGAAAATGATTAGAACCAAATTTAACGTTAATATGTCATTTGGCCATCAGCTGGCCACGTAGCTGGAACATTAGTTGATTGTCACCTTTAAAAAATCTTCAGTATAAATATTTTCTTTGAACAGGATGCTGCAGATTAACATCTCTTACATCAGAGCATCATTCCCCTTTGCATTGTGATTTGTTGCTTGCTGAATCACAGGAAATATACTGTGTACACAGATTTTTCTGCCGTCATTCCATCTTCGAAAAGCCAACTAACTAACCGCATCTTCCTGTAGCCAGGCCTGCAGGAATTTCTGAATTCTGGACAGGAATTTAAGCCTACTGGAGAAATGTTTAGGTTTAACCCACACTTTCTTTCAATCACACTAGAATGGGAAAAATAATGTTATTACCTGTTTAAGCACTTTTTAAAATAACATTTTTCTCTCCAGAACAATTTAGAGTGATTCTTGTTTGTGTTTGAAAAAGTTGAATGAATATTTTTTGTTTTTGGTTCCCATTTTTGTTCCTTGTAATGTTTCTAATTCATGGTTATTATAAATTAGCACAAATCTTTAAAACATAAATTAAATATCCAGGAACACGAGTCCATACAAAAACGATCGTGCAGACCCACCTGCTGTGATGCTCATTTCAACCCTCTGCTTCTTGGCAAATTTGCTCGGAGGGACTGGAGCCATCAGCATCCGCTTTGTGCCACGAGATGCCGGTGGCGGCATGTTTGAATAAAAGCTCTGGATGTTAACAGCACCTCCCGATCTGAAAATCTAATCAGGTGTACAAAATACTACATTTTATCTACACTTATTGTCAGACTTTGTAAGCATAAAACTATTGGGTTGTCTCTTTGACACC
The DNA here is from genome assembly GCA_022414735.1 of Noturus placidus. Taxonomy (NCBI): domain Eukaryota; kingdom Metazoa; phylum Chordata; class Actinopteri; order Siluriformes; family Ictaluridae; genus Noturus; species Noturus placidus. The sequence goes on from JAFFST010049723.1 coordinate 62,670, forward strand.
TCATTCATTCTACATTTTTCAAGCCGTGAGAATAAAATTGAGCAAATCCTACTACTTAAAAGGACATGTTCCTGTAAATGTGATTAGCAGAATCACTGAATGAAGAAAACAGTACATTTTAGAAAATGGTACCCGTTTTACTGGAGCACTTGACATCTATGAAATAAATGCTTAAAATGGCCAATAAAATACACTAAGAATAAGAAGAATGACAAAGAAAAGGCTTGGGTAAAAGTAAACTAAAATGTACCTAGCACATTTACTTGAGTAGAAATCATCTATAGGCTAAAACAACAATAAATCACCTGTGCATTTGATTTTGCCATTGATTCCTGCACCCTTGCATTCTTTATGATGATAATACTCACCCCTCTGCTTTTCATTCTACATATTTCAGCAGTATCTCCTCCTCTCCCACGTGAGCCTATGGGTCCAGGCTTCACGCACGGTGTGTCAAATAATGTGTATGAGCCCGAAATATCACTGAAGGAGGTGTACTGACTGCAATCACTGTCTGAAAATGGTGATCTGGACCTCCTCGAGGAACCTAGATAAGGCAAACAGCAGTCTAACAGCACATCATCGATCAGAGCAGCAGTTTGTGTGCCATCACAAGAACTTCCATCTTGTCCAGCATGTGTGGCACCAAGACCAAAGAATTCATAGGAACCATAGCTGGGGAAGTTTGTGAAAACAGAATAACAGTAAGTGCAAACTTAAAGCAATAATTATATAAATAACCAATGGGAGTTTAAAATAGGATCATCTCACCTGATCTCAGAAGATTTGGATGGGAACAAGCTGAACTGCTGCCAACTGTCACACTTGTCTAAAGGAAACAGAAGACAAAGATTGTTTATGATGCTACTTTGTTACATACTTGCATAGCAACCTTTACAAAATACTAACTAAATAAATAGGCTTTATCCCAATATCACAGCTAATTTGCATAATTTACAAAAAAAAAAATGTTTAAGACACTCATGACATTTGCTATTATTTTTTTCTCAGATGATAATGTGGCATTGCCATGATGACATTACCATGTTATTTATTTATTTTTATTAGTATTAATCACACATTCATAGCATGTATAAAAAATGTCAGTGGGTCAAACTAAAAAAAAAAATCCAAGACAATAATAATACCAGAAAAAAGGATTGTTGATCGATAAATAGCTAAAATGGCAAAGGTAAACTTTCTGCATGTGCGAGTGTGAGAGGAAAGGAGAGACAAATAGAGATAAATAAAGGACAGAGTTTCTTGCCTGCATCCTTAGGTGCTGACAATAATGATGACTCTCCATCTGAAGATCTTAAAATAGTAAATGAAACATTTGGTTTTCACAATATAACATTCCCACAATTGTAAGAGGGTTTTATTAACAAACACAGGCAAAGAACCTACTTTTGGAAAAGGCCATAGGACTCTTCAAATGATCTTGGAGCAATTTCAGAGATCTTTCCTCTTGAATCACCAAACATTATTATCCTTAAACCTTGGAGATATATATATATATATATATAAAAAGGAAACAAAAACTTATTTGACTCTGTCTAGCTACAGAACATCCATATCAAACATATAGGCCAAGTTCTTACCAAGAAGGCTTTCTAAGAGTTGAGGTTTCTGCTTAGCTAACCAAACAGTAAAAACAACAACAATAAAAAAGCCCAATAAAGCAGAGGCATTTAACTCATCAGATTTAACTCATCAGAGGCATTTAACTCATCAGATGATAACAACGCCTAAATATACAGCAATATTCAACTCAATCAAAACAGTAAAAGAGCAGATTTTCTTTCACTTGAATCCCACAATGCACTGCTGCGCCCTCTACAATCCAACACACCTGATTTAAATCATCAGCTGATGCCTTCAATCAGCATCTAGCACATTAAAGTGTTCTTCAGTGTGTTCTTCTGGGGAAACCCTTAAAGGATGTAGAATCATACAACTAAATTTTGCTTTCAGAAATGATTTAAAGAAGTAGCACCTTTCCCATGACCTTTTACAATTCAAAAACCTCTTAACCTTATTTGAATTTTATTTTCCCAATGTGTACATCTTAAATATTTAGCACCAGTGTGGACAACACTCATTACTGCCTTTAAAGGACATAGAAGCCCTGTCTCTAACGCTACCATTAGCAGTGTTTACTACAACATAAGCAATGTTAAGGATCTAAAACGCTAGAACACCGTTTATGTATTTTCTGCCTTTGTTTATTTTCACGTTACATGTTGTTTCTGTGTTCTTTTCACTTGTTAAAAATAAAATAAAATAAAATAGTCGCGTACATTTATTAGATTTAGAGCCGCCCACAGTGTCGCAAATATGAAGACTGTACGACAGAACCTAGTAAGTGGCGCTGATTGTCGTGATATAATTTATCCGCAAGAGGGAGCTCCAACAACATTTTTTGCCTCCTTCGTGTTTTTTTTAAGGATTGAAAACAACCCTGCTACCTAAATCATGCTCGATTTCATTTTTCTACATAGTTTTCTACAAGTTTGAGAAATACCCCTGCTTGGGGAAAATAAATAAATAAATAAATAAATAACAAGAAACCATAACAGAAATTCTAATGATTTCCACAACAAATTCCATTAAAAAACCATCAGCTAACAATTAAAACTATCACCATTATTGGTCCTTAATGTTAGACATGCAACTAATAGAAGGCAACACATTACCAGTAAACACCCACAGTTTCACATTACAGTTTCTATTAAAACCAATACAATTCCCATTATAATCATTAAAACTATTTTCAACAGGGAGTCCTCTAGGGGAGACTTAAATATAGTACTGTCTCTAAAATATAAAATTGTGCAAAAAGAGTGTGAAGAAAATGCTTTAATATAATCGCTAGGATTTTATAGTTTTGTCACGTCTAAGGACATATCTGGGTATCATCTGAAGATTTGGTGTAACCTCTGCAGAACTAGCATATTGTTAAGGCTTTGGAAGAATGTGAGTAGCAATTTCAGTATTTCACACAGAGATGGCTGCCTTTTTGAACCCAGATCACTTTGTAGAAAAATGGGTTTATCATAACACTACACTGGCCTATCTCTAGTAATAAATAAATAAATAAATATTAAAAGGAAAAAAAAAAAACATGTGAAGTATGCTTATGAAGTACCACCATAATAAAGTAATATCAAACTGGCAAAACATCACAGGTTGCCTGTATCTCACAAAAGTGTGTGTAGTTGGTATACTGAGGAATTGCTTTGTGAAAGTGCCATCAGTGTCACTGACATCAAGACTCCAGTAAGCTCCAAAACCTAATTTGCCATCCACACCCACTGTCTCTCCAGACCACACAAAATTAATTTCCTTTACTGGTTTGTCCAACACTCCCATTCTGCTGAAGTACTAGTAATTTGACTGCTGTACCTCTTCCCCAGTGTGCTGCAATTGTGAGAGACACCGGAAATCATAGAAGGATTGCACACAATAAATACAGACCAAACTCCTTGTTTAGATTGTGTGCAGACTACTTCCAAATTGCTCAAGGCTGCAAATAGCAACAATTACTAAACAGACTCAGGAATTATAAGAAACGGTCCATGTCTGAGACAATAATGCCGACTTTGCAGACATGACTGCTTAACATCCAATACTTGAATATGTGTTTAACAGTTAAGTGATTGATATTCAGTCTATTATTCATTGTATCGAAGTTTCCATGATGTTGACATGATTTTTAATTACTAGTGCAGAGTCTGCATGTCTGCAACATGTATAACTGCATGTCTGCAACATGACCATGATGGAAGGGGATGCTGAAATGATTAACAACCCCTTACCCCTTATGGTGATCATTGGTTTAACTAGCTATGAGGGGTGCTTAGTTTGATATTACATCGGAGTAACTAGACATTTTAAAACACTGCTGAATTAAGAGACATTTACACAGTGTTTGAAAACCACACCAATGTTGTCCCTTGATTCACTTGTACCAAAGCGTACTCACTGGATAGTCACTGCACCAGGGTAGGACAAAAGTTTACTTACACCTGACTTTCTCTTTAAACAGTCTGGAATATTTCAGAAATTAATTTAATGACTTGATGAAGCTTCTGATTGATACTAAGTGATACTCATACTTAGGCATTAATGGGAGCGCACCTGTGGTTGTAAAAAAAAGGCCTAACTTTAGAGACAGTGCCATTTTGCCCTTTATATCATGAGAAATTCCAAACAACTCGACCAAGACCTCTTAAAAAAAGTGGATCTCCAGAAGTCCAGGTCTTCTTCTTCTCGGGAACAATTCTAAAACTGAAGGTACAATGACAAGTTTATTGTATGAATATATAAATATCTTGGGACCACCCAGACATGGCATCATTCAGGAAAGAGTCACACATTTCAGCTGACCCAAGGCAACAACAAAGGAACTGGTGGTAGAGTTGGAGTCTAATATTGCCATGGCCTGAAAGTTTGTCATGCAAGGCAGAAACCCATATGCTAAGACTAGTATAAAAAGAAAGACCAACGTTTGCGGGTGATTACTAACCCATGAATCCAGTAGAAAATTTGTGGTCTGAACTGAAAAAGTGTCTGACAAGGAGGCCCACAATCCTCACTGATTTACACCAGTTCTGTCAAGAGCAATGGTAAAAAAATTCCAGAAAAGTATTGTGAGAACTTCTGGAAGGCTACCCTAAGTGTTTGACTCACATTCATGTCAGTCCCTCTAGGATTTTGTGATTTTAGAAATTAATGCAAAATCAAGCAAACTCTTCAATATTCCAAGGAGCTTGCAATTTTTCAAAATGAACGCAGATTTGGGCCAAGATGCACCATGTGACATCATCAGAATGCGCTTTCAGTCAAAGCCCTCTTCAATTCACATGCGTTGAACATGAGTACAACTAACAGGTCTCATTTATCTTATCAATAAACATCACTGCAAAACGACGTGCAAAACAATGTAGTGCAATTGCAATTTCACCAATTCAAGTAGTTTTCTGAAGGAAAAAAATCTACGCAAGTTGTATCGTAAATTTTGAAAAAAGCTACAGCGAAATCAAGCATTTTTTGCTGTGACAATCACAGTAAAACACCACAAAATCCTCTATGGACTACAATGTAAAGGCAAACTGTATGTAAACTTCTGACTATAATAATAAAAGTTTAAATAAATATAAAAAAATTGAAAAGTCTGCTTTTATTTTGACCTCCCATGGAAATTAGGTAGACACCAAATGACTTAACCCAGGAAATATATGGTAACATGAAATGTGTGAAAAACTGAGTTTGAATGTAGGCTACATGTATTTTGACTTCAACTATGTGTCACTGCTGTGCTAAAAATGATCTACCCATCAGATAAAAATTGATAGATTGGTTAAAGAAGAGCTAATAAACTGTTTGTGGGCTTTAATCAGTGACTGTATACCTACAAAGTGTGATTTTATGGGAATGGTAACTGATCCCATTTAATGTTATATTTATAATCCAGTAGGATCCACTAGTAAAAGATGGCACTGATGTGGAATAACTCTAGAAACAAGGACCAAAGTAGCATTGTCTGTCCTGAAACCTGAATAAACTACCAAAAAAGACCTGCTGTTATAGGAAAATAATCAACTTCATGCTAATAACGGTGACATGTCCTGTTCATGTTTTATTCCTCTTATACCACAGCAGTTTATGTATTAAAGAATAACATATCATGCTGTTAAATGTTTATAGCTACGTATAATGCTGTGCAACATCTATATTATCGCTTATGTTGTGGAAGTTATACACAGTGGATCCTCACCAGCCTGTCCTCTGTCTTTCTTCAAGTTAATAAGACAAAAAACACAACTTGTCATGCCACCAAGAAACTGGAAAGCGTGGAGTCTCCTGTCCTGAAGGCTCTCTCACGGTGGAAAATTTACTGACTGTTACAAAGCGCTGACACTCGAGACTCCTTCCATAAATGTTAAATAAACATGTCCTCACAGAAAACTGCACAATATCAATGATCATTTGGTTTTCTTTGTTAAATAACAGCGCAGTTGTAATATCCATTTATTATTGTTCTTAGATTACATGGAGCATATGCAAGTCCCTGTGAATGTGCTGTTACTATAGAAACGGTAAACTGCCACTACTGTCAAAGCTGCTCTTATGGAAAGTTAATCAATACCTTCTGAACAAGTAGATTAGAGAAAACAGATTTGAGAATGTGGTATAATAGTATCAATATTTAAGAGCAAATATGGTCACTGTGATGAGTACAGTCACAGAATATTAGGGGAAATAGATTACCCAGCTGTGACCTGCACATTTAAAAATATGTTGCATACCGATTTGATACTAATTATTTCTTTTTGTGGTTATCTCATCCAGTCACCTTATGGTGCTTTAGTTTTGGTACTTAATTGCACTTTGTTTTGTATTGTAATAATTTTATGAGTATGGGATGTTGCATGTTGGACAATGTCAGGCTTATCTGTCAAATTCAAGTGTAATCTGTACATTTAGTGAATTAAACAATTCTGATTCGGAGCAATTTTTTTAATAAAGTACAAGCATTTGTATTCCCACTTAGAGTAACCAGTACAATGTTTAGCAGTAGTTTTTAACATAAACTCTGATTTTGTTCATGTCTTTTAACTAACATGTAGAAGTTGAAGAGTAGAAGAATAAATATTAGAACAAGAATTTCTATGCTGAAGTGTTATGAGCAGCAAGGCCCATTATTCCATATAATACGTTGCCAAACACAAAGATCTTGTTTTTCACCACTTTCCTGATTTCTTCCAAGAATGAATAAATACAGTCAGTATCTGCACCACAATGTGGGTTGTTCTGTGTGGAAAGTCGTTAGATAAAATAATTTTTAAAAAAAATCATGGCAGCATACACAAATGAAAGACTGTAGAAAGAGCGGTTTGCATTTGAAACATGAAACTGTTGGCTTTTTATCAGGGAAAGAAAAATATTGCAAACTGGGTTATTCATAGTTTTTTAAAAACATTTCCACTCAAGTCAACACGTTTTGTTACATCAGATGCTTTCTACTGGCCTTCTTGTTTCGTTTGTAGACACAATAAACTCAAGGATGCTTGGTTAATTCCAGTGGTTTAAAGCATTTCATTTAGGTGCAACAAGTCCTGAGCCAAACCTTCCTCACCAGTTGACAAACTAGCAAGGGACCAGTTTGGTACAACCATAGCAATAAAGAAAACATTGTGTATAATCCCATTCAACATGGATAGCAGATTTTGGTCAAAAGAGGACCAGCAGAGGGAAATGTAGATATCCCTTTCTACTAGTCTCCTACATTCCATTAGCATACATAGCATTGCTTTCCTGATTAATGCTGTCTTTGACTTCTATCGGCAGAGAGTCGAATAGGTGATCCTCTACAATCAGACCACTTCGACGCAAAAGTCTGCATTGTCCAAGCTGGGCTGGAAGGCGGTCCAGACAGTTTCCCTTTAACTCTAGATGTATCAGCTGTACCAGCTGGCCAATTTTCTCTGGCAGGGATGAGATACAATTTTGGCCCAAACACAAGGTACGCAGCTTGGTGCATTTGAACAGGTGCTTTGGTACCACTTCCACCTTGTTTCCTGTGATGGCAAAGTGCTGGAGGTTCTGCAGGAATCCAACCTCTGTTGGAATCACTACAATGGAGTTGTAACTTAAATCCAAATATCTTAGCTTAGGTAAACTAAACAAAGGTGCAGGCAAGGACTCTAGTTTGTTGTGAGAAAGATAAAGGGACTCGAGGTTCTTTACTTGACCTATAGACAGTGGAATGGTGATGACCTTGTTATGCCAAAGTTTGAGACAGGTAAACCTTTTTAAGTGTTGGAAGCTGATAACCTCCTCAATAGTGCGAATATTGTTGGATTTCAAGTCTAGCTCCTGTAGATTTGTCAAACTAAAAATGGCATGTGGTATCCTTTCCAGTTCACAATTATGCAACTCAAGATCAGCAAGATTCATCATCTTTTTCAAACTATTCAACACCAAGAGCTTAGTACCATCATTGTGTACCACGAGTTTGACCAGATGGGGGGCTAAATCTGTTATGTTTGTTGGGACCTTAGTAAGGTTGCTCTTCAGATGTAGTACTTTCAGATGCCTCAGGTCCCTGAGGGATTCTAAGCCAATCATCTTGTTATTTTCAGAGTTCAGGTTTCCCACCAAGTAGAGCTCCCTCAAGTTCTTCAACAAGTAAACCCATTGGGGTATCTCTGCAACATCTACAAATTTGACATGAAGGCACCGTAGGTGATCACGGAGAAAACTGAATGCAGTCTGTTCAACTTTGGAAGGGCAGTGATATAAATGCAGCTCCTGAAGGTTGGTCATCTGGGAAATCTTTGCTGTTATCCGTGCTTCAGGGATTAGCTCAAGCTTCAATATCTCGAGGTCAGTGAGGTCAAACACTGCATCGGGAACACCTGAAAGCATAAACAACTGGAGCTCCAACTTGTCTTGCGCATTCCGTGTCACATGCTGCCGTAGCTTCTCAAATGTCCACTCGTGATTCAAGCTAATTTCCCGCAGTTTGTTTTCACTGACCTCTGAGAGAAAGACACCAAAGCGTTTAGAGTATAACTGATCATATTGGTCTACCATGTGCAAGAGAAATGCAAAGTCATTCTTTACATCTGGTATGTCACTAAAGCTGCTCTCCTCTCTCACCTTCTCAAATGAGTACTCCTTTAGAGGCCGCCTGAATAACCAAAAAAGTGTGTGAATGCATACCAAGCCATAAACACAAATGATGGCAATGTAGCTAATGAGCAGCTTTTTCAACATGAATGCCATATTATGAGTACACTGGAATTTGGTGTAGCCAGTTAAATGCTTAACATCTGGATTACAATCATGCTCAAAATGAATGTATGCAACAAAAGTTGTTGTGTAACACAAGATCAAAATGAACTTGACTGTCTTAATTATAGTTTGAGCGACATAGAGTTTATAGATCAAGTCACTGTCCTCAACATGCACACGGAACTTCCTCACTTTTTCAAAAAGGGCCTTGGCTTGCTCGCCATCTTTCTTGTCCAGTATGGTCATGCTTGGAACTTCAATTACAGGCTTTTCAGTTGAGAATTTAACACCGGATTTTCCCAGCATTGGCGTGGATGGGCTTGGACTCCCCTCCTCACTGCCAGTGGATAAATGCTTTGGTAACGAGAGGCCTCCAGTCATTCTTTGCTTATTCTCCTCCGAGTCTTCACAAGCTGTCTCAGACAATGCTTTGGTGGTCCAAGGGGACTCAAAACACTTTCCCAAAATTGACACAAAATGCTCAATTTTTGAGCTAGTCTTTGGATACTTGAACCAAAAGTTGCTGCTGACCATGAGGACAATTGTGTGAATGAGTGCAAGATATGGAAAGTATTTTGAATACCAGGGGAGGGCAATATGGTAGCACATCTGGTTGACAAAGACATACTGTTGAAAGTCCATGTTTGTTTTCACCCCTGTTGGCTGAGGATGTATGATTGCAGCTGGTTGAGAGAAATGCAGCTGGCGGACAACTGTGTCAGGCTGGTCCTTGACTGCTAAAGGCGCAGCTGCTAATGTCACTCTGTTTCCTCCTGTCCCAAGGTCAGAAGCTGTTTCTGGAGGCTTCTGTGTGGTAACAGACTCTTCCCATGAATCCAGAACAGGCAAGCAAACAACCTGGTCTTTGGTTAACTGCATCGTCCCAGCAAATATTGCCACCATGAGCATTACAATGCCCAAATAATCCATGAACACATCCCACCATGGTTTCAGAATTCGATAGGTTGGCTGAATGTCGTTCAGAGAAGCAACTTCCGTGAGGGTGAACATTCCTAAGGGAGAGAACATAACACCACTGATTATCATTGTAGTGATTGCTGCCTAATAAATAACCTTCTATGCATCCATACTTGAGCTAAATAGTTTTAGACACACTCTTTAGTGCACATTTAAATCTGAATTTACATAAAGAGTGTCCTTACCAGTTCCTTTATGATGTAGCCCATGCTTAAACACTGGACAAAATGCATAACCTGATCTATTTGTACACTTGCCTGAATTATCTGACACAAAGCAGATGATGATAACCAAATAGTCCTATCTCTTCATAACAATTTTTATTGATTCTCATACACTTTTCAGAGTACAACAAAATATATCAATACAGAAT
>JAFFST010049723.1:77810-109088 GCA_022414735.1 Noturus placidus
CACACACACACACACACACCCCTAATGGAAAAAAAAAAACCCAATGTGAAAATGACTTAATGCCTACTTTTTTAACTTCTGCAAGACTCATCTCTGTTGGCACACTACTGTTAAAAGGAAAACTTCTGAAGTTTCTGTAATAAAATATGTCATCTACTACTAAAAAACTTTAAAGAAAAAAGCTCACAACAACTAGTCAGACAGTACGTAATACTGACATGCTTTCTGTTGCATTGTGACAATACAGGCTCATTACCAGTCTCATCTGCTGTTGCTAGGCTCATTTAATGACCCCAAAATCCAAGAAAACCTGTTAAAAATACATGCCATTGTCAAAACATGTTTCAAATGATTTATCATACAGTATTGTACTAAAAGAACTTAATGTTAAAAAACCCGCTTATAAAATGTAACATAAGGACACACTGTAATGTAAGTACTATCGCATTATGAGCAAATAACTGCTTAGATTCACTACAGTGCTATTATGTTAGCATGGGTCCCACAAGGACCCCACATGTCCCACATGTCACACCCCTCTTCATCTCTCTCTCTACTGGCTACCTGTAGCCACCCATATCAAATTCAAGGCCTTGATGCTCACGTACAAGACCTTGTCTGGATCACCACCCCACTACCTCAAAACTCTCCTGAAGGCTTACATTCCCTCATGCAATCTGCGATCGATTAGCGACGGACGCTTCGTAGTGCTTACTCAGAGTGGCTCAAGGTCCCTTTCCAGAACCTTCACACTAACTTTTCCTCAGTGGTGGAATTAACTTCCAACATCTGAATCTGAATCTGGCCCTATCTTCAAAAAACTGCTAAAGAACCACCTAATCTGTGAACACTTAAACGATAACCCCTAAAATGCCAGCCCCACATTAACCTAAAAAACAAAACAACAACCTTACTCTGGCTCTTACACCTCTACTCTGCGCACTTTGCTTTTCTAGACCTAAATTAAAGATCTTGTATGGTAGCACTACTTGTATTGTTCTGCACTTAATATATCGCTTTGTTTTTATTTAGTCATTTGCTAAATGAATAAATGAAAATAAATAAATGTTATTCTAGTATATGCTGTTATACAGATACCAAGTGCAGATACGTAGTGCAGATGAAGGGTCCTAACCAGGAAGATCAGGATGAGCAGAATTGCTTGCGGCTGTACATAAAGTACTTTATTTACTGATTAAATGTCTCAAGCATGCTAAAGGATTATTACATCTTTAAAAAAAAATCAGTATGTGTATTGACACGATACCTTATACAATAGACACTTATTCAAAGTAACATAGAAGTGAGGCAAAAATCAATTAAACAGCCCACGAGTGGCTCATGTTTTTGGATTAAAAAATATGTTGTCTCTAGTTGGTCTGGTATAATGTAAAACATGCAACTGTTTTCATTTAACTTGTTCACTTTTAGAACACTGCCTTATAAATAATTGTCCTCAGATGACCAGACTTCACAAGATTAGAAACAGACCAACAGGAATGCAAGATAACATTTCTTGGCACGTTATTTCTTGCTCAGACCTGCTAGCATCTAATAAAAAAAATCTCAGTTTGTATAGGAGCAATGTTCTCAAAATTAGTTCCTGGCCTCTAACTTTAAATGATTCATTTGGCAGATAATTTGGTCCAAAACAATTTAGACATTATGGCAGGATGGAAAGGTGACTCTTCTGAGTACTGTGGTTTACTCTCCCAACCTTTATATCACTGAGCTACCACTGAGCCAACTTATATTAATAAACATATTAACCACTGTCTGTAAATCTGGCTTGAAGACCACACAATAAGCATTTATAATAATTGCCAATCTTTATTTCTCATACCCTACCATAATCCATGCTCATAATGTAATCATACTTCAATTATGAGCAATATGCACCTCAGATGCTGCCGATCAGAGACAACTCACAGAGACTGATACATTTATGGCACTTTCATGCCAAAGTCATGTGGTCCTATCTATAACCATGTCACGTGCCAAACTCTCAGTAAGTTGCAAAAATAATCACAGTATGACATTCCCTATCATGCAGCATGGCTTGATCCTTGACTCGATATGCACCACTGAAAAATATATCTCAATGTAGACGTTGGGAAGTTTTACTCACGTGAGAAATAAAAATATTTACACAAACTGTCCGAGTGTGTGTGGATTTTCTCAATGCGATAACTTCCAAGGGTTCGAGGACACAGTTTACGATATTGTTACAGATATTTTAGTAATCCGTGCAGCAGTCCTTTCTGGCATTTTTACTACTTTAATAGAGCTTTCAAACAGTGAACAGAACTATGGGTTCACCTTCTCTGAGAAGCCTATGTCATAGCATCTCTACATCTACAGAGATCAAGGCTGTAACTGACAATCCGTCAATTAAGCTAATCTTACCAGTTCAGGAGTGCAGCGCATACAGAGACAACTGAAGATCAACACAGGAAACCTCATCATCTGTGGCAGTCTTAAGTAATAGCTTTAACCGCTTAAAGCCACTCCGATGGTGTAACCACATGCGAGTGTGCAGACACAGAGCCTTGTTTAACCCCTCGGTTTTCTCTCTCTCTTAACTAGGTCAATGCCTGCGCCAGATACACTGATTTGCTTAGTCTTTCCTAGCCAGTATAGTGACACAAACAGTAACCAATCACAGCTGTCCATGCACACGCAAGCCAATTAAATTGTTGTGAGGAACATATTAAGCGGGCCAATAAAGAGCTCTAAGACTCGGAGGAAGATGATGTGTTAGGAGAGTATTCAGAACAATCTACCAGTGTGTACATGTCAACATGTCTTCTGTGGACATAATGATTGGGATGACAAAGAAAACAAAACTGAAATTCTGCATCCTATTAAAAAACATCCTAAATTATAATTACATCAGGTAATTGCAACATGTGAATAAATCCAGTCATTCAAGTTGAGTATGTCCCTAAAATAACAGTTAATGATTTAATGCCACCCGGTATAGTGGTAGTTATAAGGTGTGTCTAAATCATAATCTAAATACTATACACATCTAATATAACATTATAATAATATAACATACGTTATTTTTGCCTTTATACAGTATCACCGAGTATCATATCAAACCATGTCTATCTGAAAACACTATATATAATCATTTTATTAATTGTGCATTATTTGTGTTGTGTGAAGACTACCTAAAATACCAATATGAAGAGTTCAGTGTAATGAACCATAGGCTACACAGCCTGCATGAGGCCCTCTGCCTCTATTAGAACAAAAACAGGTGTTCAGTCTCAGGTTTCATACCTACCTCATAGAGCAGAATTCACAGAATTTCGCAGGAGGGGGGATAATATATTCATCAAAAACAGGTTGATAATATAACAGAATAGCATACTTACTGCATCCTAAAGAGTAGACTTCTTAAGACCCACCACCATCCACTATCTCATTTCCATCTTGGCGTAGTGATAATACTGCGCAACGCCTCGCACAGTGCTGTCCTTTCGTGTCCTCATTATTAGTCAAACACGACTGGGAAATAGCTGGATGTTTTCCTCCCTAATAAAAATAATAATAAAAAAGACAACAGAACCATTTACATGACGTACATGAACAACTTTGTCCTCTGTCTTCTCCTACATGCAGTAGTCAGTACTAACCAGTCTGCACCAGTTTGCTGCCGCCTCCGCTTCTCCTTCCTCCAGCCCCGCGTTGTCCAAACGGGAAAAAAAAAACAACAAACAATAATACGTGCTTCAATCCAGTATGGTCATTTTTAACAAGCTAAAATAGTCCCGCGAGCACGAACATGTCAAGGGAAAATGCGCAACGTGTTAGAATAGTCATTTAGAAATAAAAACAATTTGTGGTTAGAATGAGGAAGCCTGTCATGGGAGGCGCTTAATTGTATAAAATCCGGGATGAGGTACAAACGGCGTCTTATTGGATATCGAGTGCACTGCGTAAGCTTCGGAATCTTTTATGTCATTGACAACGGAGTGCGCTTGTGTAGGGAGTGTAGAGTTATTCGGAATTCAGCCCCGGCACTCATAAACGTGTAAAAAGCGATATAATAATAATAATTATACACATTGTGACGCTAAATAACGGGATTCGGCACCCTAACTGTGAGGTCAGTTTGATACAATGTTACTAATTAATTAATTATTTAATGAATAATATTGTAGTAAATACGTTTTGATGACCTAGTTAACTGTTTTACAAAAGTGACGTCGATTTATCGAGATAACTAAGTCGGATTGATTTATTGTTAAGGCTGTATTACAGTAGAAACCCTACTTTTAAGTATATACCATCCATCCATTTTCTATGGAGTTTATCGCAGGGAGCATGGGGTACAAGGCGGGGTAAACCCTGGATGGGGTGGCAATCATTGGCAGGGCACAATCACATACACATTCACACACCTATTCATACATTACGGACACTTTTGATATGCCATTCAGCCTACCATGCATGTCTTTGGACTGGGAAGGAAACCGGAGTACCCGGAGGAAACCCCGGCAGCACGGGGAAAACATGCAAACGGCACTCACACAGGGCAGCGACGGGACTCGAACCCTCGGACCTGGAGGTGTGAGTCTAATCACTAAACATTGATGACAGGTGACCTGTCCATAGCAGGTGCCTTCCACGTGTTGTTACCATGACAGTGAATACAGGAGCATTGTCTGAAACCTCTGATGCAAAAAAAATATTTAATAATTAAGAAAGAAAAGAAGAAAGCAAAGACGACTAAGTAGTTCATAATATGTAGTTGATTTATTTTCAAAACATGTTAAGCTTGAATATCTATAACATGCTTTTATATGGCTATCATTTAGCTTTTATCAGAATAGAAAATAATAGATTATAAATTACTTCGTATAGGTAAGTCTTTGATCATGGTACATGGTTTGATCAAACTACTAAGTATTTGCAAAACAGTCAAACCAAGCACTATCATTTCTGTTAGGAATAATGACAAAGTTTAAAATGAAGAACAAACAAGTGCTTGGGTGGGACAAACAATTGGTGATCAGTGATTCATTACTGGGAAATAGTGGTCAGTGGTGGTCAGTGATTGGTTACTGGAATGCAATGCTGATCAGTGGTTTGTCATTGAGACTAATGGTATTCAGTGAGTTCAAACCCCAGCACTGCCAAGCTGCCACTGTTGGGCCTTTGAGCAAGGCCCTTAAGTCTCAACTGCTCAGATGTTTAAATGAGATAAATTTAGTTGCTCAGGATATGGGTGTCTCCCAAATGCCATAAATGTAAATGATTGGTCACTGGAAACAATAGTCATCAGTGGTTTGTCATTGAGACCAGTCATGATCAGTGGTTGCTCATTGAAACCAGTGGTGATCAGTGATTGGTTATTGAGACTAGTGGTTGTCAGTGATTGGTTGTTGGGAAACAATTATGAACAGTGATTTGGAATACAGGCTTGTACAAGTGCAACTCAGTCAGGCTTTACACACTGGGGTACAATTCGCTAATGTCTGCTTAAAAAGGGGCTAGATTTGTCAAAACGCTCTATTTTGAAGTAAAGTCACTATAGGATCTAAAGTCACAAACTCTAATTACAAAGTCATTAAGTTGGCTAAAGAGTGCAGTCCAGTAGTTGAACACAACACCACAGAATAAAAATTATAAATGATAACTAATGTTTATATTAAGGTTAATAGAATAAAAATACTAGGTAAGTCTAGTAAGGTTTACTAACATTAACCACTAGCTAACCTACCTATCATGACTTAACAAACTGTGCGTTCAACTATAGCTTGTAACATGGAATTTCCAACCGCTGACTATGGAAAACTAAAGAAAACATCCCCTCAATTTGGAATTCTTACTTTGAAAGTTGGGAATGTGTCCTTAACCCAGATTTCAGCATATGACATGTCAACATGGCTGTTCACATAAGTAATGGCAAATGAAAAATCACTTCACTACTTTAAAGGAGTTTATAGTAATAATTAGAGATCAATCAACATAGGCACATTGGGCAGTTACATCTATAATATTTACCATACAGTTCACTGTATTGAGAAACTAAATAGATCATAAACTCATGAACAGTAATGTTAACCAGGCAGCTTGTTGTTAACAAAATACGCAAGCACATGTTTGCCCTCAATCTCCCTAGCTGGCAGCGGTTGTGTGATAGGGGTGAGTTAGCAAATGGGTGACCAAATTGAGGAGAAAATGGGAAAAACAAACAACAAAAAACATTAAGGGAAAGTTGCTTAGTGAAAATAAATAGCTATGTATGTAAATAGTATAAATAGTATGTGATACAAAATATTTGTACTAATTTTGAATAACATTATAAAATCTTACTTAAAGTCAGTATTTTGGTGTATGTTCTCTTGCATAATTATGCCATACCATATGTTAATTATGACCAAGTGGGTCTTTGATCATTAAAGTTCTTTGTCCAACCAGGTACTTCACATTGTTGGACTGCATGGCTTCAGCTGGATACTACAGAATAATTAGCTGTAAACAGTTTATTTGTACACATTCAGCATCATGATATTACCATACTGTATGCTAATTATAAAAACAGTTCACATGTCTATTCCGAAATTAATTTGACCATTTAATACCTTCTTAGCAGCTTATGCTCTCCATAATGAGAACTCTGTAGGGGCATAAGGCAGGGGACAACCTGGACAGGATTTCAGAGTGCCAACCCATCACAGGGCACAGTCGAACACACATTCACGTACTACGGACAATTTGGAAATCCCAATCAGCCTATAACACTTCTTGGGACTGTGTCTAATATGTACTTTATATTACCCACATAATACTGATTGTCTTTCCATCACCAGAAGTCACATCATTAGGTGAATGAGTTTGGGTTAGTGTCACATGACCTCAATATAAATACACCTGTTCTGGGAATTCCACAGAGATTTTGAGACACACCATCATGGAGGACAAGGAGCGATCACAACAAGAATGTTCTGGAAAACTATTAATCAGTGTTTAACTATAAAAATAGTCCAACTTTAAAAACCAAATAGAGCACCATTAAATTAAAAATGGAAAGAATATGACACAACCATAACTATGTGCATAGGATGCCATCTACCAAAAGTAAAAAGGTAAGGAAGATATTAGACAGAGACCAGGTTTATAGGTGAAGTAAATTCACAGTAATGCAGCAGGTAGCATTGCCTTCTCACAATTCAAGGGTCCCATGTTTGATCCTGATCTGGGGTTACTGTCTGTGTTGAATTTCTGTGCATGTTCTCTCCATGCGGGTTTCATCTCACCTCCTGAAAATATGCTATCTACATGCCAAATGATTGATTGGCTATGCTAAACTGAACCTAGGTGTAAATGAGTGTATGAATTAGGGTTTTGACGGTGAGGAAATGTTCCCACCGGTTAATCGATGTGTGACAACACCGGTAATACCGGTATTACCCCATCGTACTGAATTGAGCAGTTACTTGTAGCATCCATTCTCTAACTAAACTAAATGATTTTTATTACTATAAAAAGCACATCAACATTGTGGGCGGTGCCACGATAGGCAAGTGATGTAATCGGTGTGCGACTGCACACTGTGTAACACCGGAAACACAAACTATCGCAGCAAGCCCAGTTTGAATATGTGTGTGTGTGCGTGTGTGTGTGCGCATGGTACCCTGCAATAGGTGTCCAATAAATGGTGTATTTTCTCCTCACATGCAGTTTTCCCTGGAGAATTCAACATGGCCCTGAAAAAGTGGTTAGTGGGATTTCTAAGTTGAGAAAAGTAAAGCATTCACCCTATTGTCAGGAGATTGTGAGTTCGAATCCTGATGATGCCACAGAGCCACGTGGGTGGGAGGGATGGCATACTCTTTCTTGCCTGTCAATCACAGAAAAATAAAAAAGCAAAATAACCAATTATAGGTGTCTATGAGCTCATGTACAATATACATGAAAGAGGAAGAGGGCAGAAAACACTTTTAGAAGCACTAGAGTAATCTTTCAGTAAGGTAGTTTGGAATGTTGCTCTTCTAATTTTAAATGTTATTACATGACCTTCGCATTATATTATGTCTTGCATAATAAAGTGGCACTAAAAGGATGTGAGTTTAACTCCCAGGTAGTTTTATGAAACAATGTCCTTAGACAAGGGCGCATGGTGGCTTAGTGGTTAGCACATTGGCATCACACCTCCAGGCTCCAAAAAACATGCATGGTAGGCTGATTAGCGTGTCCAAAGTGTCCGTAGTGTGTGAATGTGTATGTGATTGTGCGATGGATTGTCACCCTGTCCAGGGTGTACCCCGCCTTGTGCCCCATGCTCCCTGGGATAGGCTCCAGGTTGCCCTGTGACCCTGAAAAGAATCAACTATACCAAAGGACAAGAAATATACTGAAATATGGTAAGCTCTTATATTTAATGATGCAATAACACTGGCCTTTCATCAACACTAATGCTTATAAGTGACTTTGAATAAAAAATGTGTGCAAAATAAAGAAACGTAATGTTAAATGTGATCCTGCAGCATTTCTTTTTTTTTCTTTTTTTTTACAGCTGGTCAGCTTTTGTGCAGTTTGGATTAACAGTTGCTTGGGAACTCACAAAGAATGAAGGACAAAAGGACAAGCATCTTAAGCTCTTTGTCTAAGGGTTTGAGTAAAACACATACTGACCATTTGAATCACACATTCCAGCTCTAAAGCTGCTGTGCTGGAAAACTCTAAACGCACACGGAGACATCTCGGCTTATACTGAAAAGGCAGGTTTGAGCCAGTTCTAACTAGATGAAATACAAATGATCTACAGGTGGTTTGAGCCTGTTGGGGAAATGGGATCTTTGTGTGTGTGTGTGTGTGTGTGTGTGTGTGTGTGAGTCTGTTTTCAAAGGCAACATAAAGGATATTTGGCAATAGCAAAATTAACTTCAGGTGATCTGTGAGGTATCCTTTTCATTATTCTAGCTCATTTTTGTCTATTGTATCTTAAGACCCCTGCTGTCTTTTATGAGAGCTTGAATTTCCCTACAACACAATTGAATACAGATTCAGTATTCAAGATGAATCATTTCTATCACTGATGCACATTCACAGTTGTTTGAGTTAATAAATGTGGCCATGATAACCAGAGTCTTTATAAAGCAGTTCATGCAAGATAAGTGTTGATAAAGTTGGACATTTCATAAATGATATTCTTTACTCAGATATGAAAACACTGATAACTAGGAGCTGCAGGCAAACAAAATGTGACAACTGTAATAAACATGACTTGAGGTAACAGTGCATGAATAGAGCTGATAGGCTTATCACTGTGTGTGTGTGTGTGTGTGTGTTTTTAGTGCAGCGTAACTGTTTTTACAATCACATAAGCCCAGAGCTGAAGTGTTTCTCCATCCATCTCAAGGTTAAACACCTCTTCTGCATCAGACCAAATTAAATCCTCAGGTTCACTGGCCATGCTTTAAGAGAATGGCAGTGTTTAAGCTCTAAGTGCTGAATCATTGACTTGTACACCAACTGAAGTCCTTTTACTTCAACTACCCTCAGCCATAGACAATCCTAGTTTGCATGCAAAGACATGAAATCTCTAACAGAGGAATCAGGCTGTAGTCTTTCATTAGTAAAGTCAAAAAAAAAAAAAAAGGTAAGAAGGCACAGGAGGTATGCATTGGCAGCATGATCAGCATACTGCACCAGCATGGAATATTTTGGCATTACACTATCAGGAAAATGGAACTATGCAAGCACTTTTTTGTTCCCAAAGGCAAAAACAAAACAAAACAAAAAAAAAAAAAAAAAAAAAAAAAAAAAAAAGAAGCCTTCCAGTAACAATGGTGGCCCTTACAATCCAATTATGTACCTTTAATTTTATAGATTATAAAATTGTATTCACTTTCCCACATAACTTGATGCTTGGGAAAGGGAAAAGGCTATGAAAAGTACATCATAAACAATATCTAGATTTCCACGTTACAATTATTGGCACTTTGTGCACCTTCTCTTTGCCAAGATAATAGCTGTGGTGTTGTTTTTGTTTTCCCTTCTAAACCCTGATGATGTGAGACAAGTGATCTGAAAACATTGCTCAATATGATGTCTTTCCAGATCTTTCAGAACCCTGTCTTTACTTGTAGATTCTTCTTTAGTCCACATATTTTCAACTGGGTCTAGGTCATGGGACTGGACTTGCCATGTGGTACTCCTTGCCCAGGCACACTTTTCCAGTTCAGTCCACAAATTTTCAAGGGGATTCCAGTCACTACAAAATTCCACTGCTATACTTTCCAGTAATGTGATATTTGCACTTGCATTTAATCCAGTTTTTCAGCTGTTGAGAGGTGAGAAAAGAGCTTCTCTCACAAATACACATACTGATAGGTAACGTATATTTTGTTATCGAGTCAGACATACACAAAATCAAATCCATTCTGCTTATAAAATTTGAGAAAATGTATCCCCTCTACATTTTACATTATATTAATATTACAGAAAATAAGTCCAGTTTCATTTCAACCTGGATGTATTTACGCGTGGTGTGGTATTTACAGATGGTGTGTCTCCTGCATTGTTTTTTTGCTTAGCAAAGACTGAGCTTTTTTTTTTGAAGATGATAAAATTTTGAAATGTTATTGCAAGCTACTTCTTGAATATTTCGTAACCTTGTAATGTTTTATTCAGCGCAGATTTACCTGAAGGCTCTGGAAATCATGTAATACACATACAATGGGAATTTATGGCTGTGTCCCACACGGCCTGTTGCACACTACATAAGATGCCTAAATAGTATACACACACTACAGTATTGGTGTACTTGCATATTATGTGTGTCTGTGGAGTGTGTGTGTTCCAGCCATGCTTTGGAGGTTTTCTCCCCTAGTCCATAGACATGCTGCAAGCTGATTGGCATCTCTAAATTGTCTGGAGTGTGTGAATGGGTGTGTGATTGTGCCCTGTGATGGGTAGGCACCCTCCATGCTCCCCACGACCTTGTTTAGGATAAGCGGTACAGAAAATGGATGGATGGATAGTATGGTAATATGTGCTAAGGTTTGCAGCTCAGCAGAGAAGATATAATTATATTTGGAGCTATTATCAATAGGGCTTGGTATTGCGACCAATTTGGCGATTCGATTATTATTTATATGGTTTTGATTCAATATCAATTAGTTATCAATATTTAATTTAAAGTGTTAGTTTTGCGGACATGGAATCCATGTTTTAATATACATGCTGGGAACCCGCATTTACCTACTAAGCTATATTTCTGAAATACACAATTACAGTAACAATAGAGCCCACACAGTTATGTTTAATTACTTTTTACTTTTACATTGAGAAACAAACATTGTAACAAGAAATCATAAATATGTTCTGATATACACACAAGGTAAGCACAAACTGCACAATTCACCCTACTGTAAAAAAGAAAAAAAAGAAAAAAAAAAAAAAAAACATTGTTAATGTGCAACAGTGATATTCCGGTTTCAAAATTCAAAACATGACAGATGGCGACATCTTCAGGACGAGGGGCGAACTACATATAATATTTACATCAAGTAAATATACAAAAAGCCTTCCCTCTGTTATAATCTGTCAGCATACTGTTCATGCAGGTCTGCGGAACAAAAACCGTTTAAAAGGAAAATTATTCTCTTTTATGATGCCTGTGACTGTATTTTGGAAATCTGGGGTGGGTCTTTGGCGGTTATACTTTCATGCACTCCGATATGGGACATATCCGAACTGGCGCATAACAGTTTCCAGTTAAACCAGACATCTCAGGCTGAAATATTGGGAGTTCCTACTACTGGAAAATAAGGGCGATTTAAAGCAGCTGAGGAACACCGTGTTTTAGAGTATTTTCCCTCATGACTCAATAATGGTTTTCCTTTTTCCTCCATTTTTAACCAAACAATACTGTGCACGGTAGCTTTAAGGAACTGTGAAGGAATATAATACCATTTGTGAAAAGAAAAGAAAACCAGTGCCTAGTCCATGTAGTCACTACTGAATCTTTTATTGTATTATACTGCCATGTCGGTGCCTTTTATTGTGTTGTGCTGTCATAACTCAATGATTCAAAAAATTCTCATTGAGCTTCTTACTACTGTGGCTTTTTATGGTGCTTAATCAAATCAACAGTCTCCCCATCATTTATATACAAACCAAACATCACTGATTGCAGTACAAAGTATATAATGAAAATACCTAATTGAATTACTTCAGCCAGTGATTTATATGTGACGAATAAAATGCTCCCATTCTTTCGTGACTGACACAACATCACAGAAAATGCTGACCTGACCACAACACTGTCCATTACAATTGTTCATGCTTAACTGCAGCTCTACAGAAATCTTCAGCTTCTAAAAGCAGGGCAACACATCATGTGACCTTGCTAATGCCTCCACTCTCCAACCCTCAGGGTAATGGTTATTTGAGGGGCATTGCAGGCGAGATCGAGAAACATGTCGGACATGAAATGGGCTCGGGCATGCATCGCCTTTTTCACCAGTACAGTGTTGTGTCTAACTAATGGATGCAACATCACTGAAATATATCAACTGGCAACATAATTTGTCAAATAGTAATGACTACAAATGAGTGGGTGAATATTTGTATGATTTATATGGAATTATCATACTAACCATCAAATAAACTGATTAGATTCTGGGATGCTACACTCATTAACACATCTTTTGTACATAGAATGCACATTTTACCTGGGAAATTCTCATGGACATTCTCTGACAACCCTGCAGTTAATATTTTTGTTGCCACCTGTCTGTGATCCCAACAAAGCTGAATAAACATGTTCAATATCACACAAACACCTACCAGCTACATATTTGACAACATGCCCCACAATTATTTAAAATAAATAACTGTTTCCAATGTACAATATGCTGAACATTTGTCTTTTCCTCTGATAATTCATTGCACAGTAATGCTAATACAATCTCTATAAATCTTGAGCTCAGATAATTCATAAGTGTCTTGTTTGTATGGAGTGGGACTTTCTGGATTACATGGAGATGATGGGGTACAAAAACTCTTGAACGTAAACAACTTGCTATTAGCAATATGATACAGTAGCAACTCGTGGGACCTCTTTTGTTGCCTCCAACTTCTGAACACAAAGCATACACTGGCAGTGTCCGATACAATCTTTTCAGAGCAATATATTGTATTCTTGCATTTTGCAATATTTAAGCATTCACAATAAGCAGTATGAATGTCGTTTTATTAATAACTTAAATCATTGCATCTGATGTTTGCACTCATAACTATTTACCACGTGACATTTTTAGAAAACTAACAGTAGCAAACTTACTTTAATTCAAAACAACTATTTATTCAGGAAGTGAATAGCACTGCGTAGCTTTCTGTGGTGTGTTGGGTTATTGAATGTAGTTTTCATATAGAACATTTTAAAAACAGATTTTTGTTGTTGTTTAAACTACAAGATTCGCAAAGATCATTTAGTGAAAACTTTACATCAGTTAATTTTCAGTAGGGCCATAGTGTAGCCAGTAAATATTGAGACTGTTGCATCATATCACATCAGGAATCAGGTAAACTTTTCATGATAAATTTTCCAGCAACAAAATAAAAGACAAAAAAAAAATGCATGCTCAATATTCTTCTATACGTTTATTTTTTGTGTTAACCAAATCTTTTTGCACAGAAAAGGGAAAAAAAAAATTGTTAAACCTACAGCAAGCATTTGAGTATAAAATCTTAACAGTATAACAGTGCAAAGGCAATTAATGGCAATTAAGAGAGTCCAAGTTTAATGCTCCCTTTTTAATAGGCACACCATTTCAGCTCAAAAACAAACCAATATAAAAAAATGCTGTACAGCTATCTATACAAAAGCTTTCAGATGAAAATAATCTAAGAATATGCTAACAAAACAAAAGGCACTGAAATTATTGTTTGGATATAGCCGGTATGTGAGGTGAAGAGAGGTAGCAGCAGATTTAAAAAAAAAAAAAAATAGTAATAATAATAAAAAAACCTATTAATGAGTAGTGAGAGAGAGCAAATATTACTGTAGAAAAAGTTTCAGTCCAGCTAAGAAATCCTCATAATCAACAATATATAAAAAGAAATGTTAAAGAAATAGCTTACAATAGCACTAAGTAGCACTCTTGTAGTGTATTTAAAGGAGGTATATTCTGACAGGATTCCCTTCAGCTTGTCAAGAACATCAGTAAAATTTTAAAACAGTGATGAAAAAAAAGAAAAGGACTAGACAGATTACCTGAGAACATTTAAGTTATTGTGGTGTCACCACTCCCTCTAGCCTTCAATGCCTAAACCTTCAAACACTATAGTGACCCAACAAGTATGTTACATAATTCAGTAAAGCACTACTATACGAGTATATTTTGATACAATTTCTGCACTTTACACACATACATTTTATAAAACATGCTAAATTCTGTTGAACAAGATGATGGGATGTTAACTTTTCAGTACAAACTTTTGCAGTGGTGTACTGTAGTAGCAGAGGTGTCAACATTACTAACAAGAAAATCCTAGCAGACCTAGAAAAAACTGAATTTTACCACAAACATTTTACGAATTTCATTGTTTTAAAGCGTGTGCCAAGTAACAGTAGAAAAAATAAATAAATAAATAAAATAAACAAAGCAAAAGTCGTGCTCCTACATTTCCTACATTCCTACAGCTCCTAAATTCTTTTGATGACCAGAGGGACTATTTTACCATCCGCTTGGTTACTATTGGCTCATAAATTGAGGCTTGTGAATTTATAGGTCATTGTTCTTCGTGGATAAAGTCAGCCTAAAGTGAAATTCCCAGCTACTAGAAACAATGACTTTGACATCCTTTTCCCTTCAGAGAATTAATAACTTTTCTGCAAGGTGAAATCTATTTGTGTTTGGTCTGACTCTTCTTTATGCAAAAAAGCAGAAAATTATAGCTTCATTGTAACAAAGGGAGACATATTATAAATACTACAGATATGCATGGTGGAACCTCTGTAACAGCCTGGTATTCCAGTCCATTTCTATTACTGTTGCAGCCAAACTGCTGGCTTTTGCTGCTGCTATTTAAAAAATTTTCAAGGGAACTTGCAGATTTTTTGAACTTTTTCTGTGTAAAACTACTGGAATTGGTAAAATTGCAATTGCATGAAAGTCCTCTGCTCTGTCTTTCGCAGTGATGTTTGTTGGTAAAGGAGACCTTTCAGCGTACTTATGTTCAACGCATGTGAATTGTAAAGGGCTTTGGCTGAATGTGTTTTGTGATGATGTCACATGACGTGTCTTGGTGCAAAAAGCCGCAAAATCTGCAGTAATTTTGAAAAATTGCATGCTTCCCTGAATATTGTGGAATTTGCTAGATTTTGCGTTAATTTCTGCGATCGTAAAAATATCCAAAATCCTGGAGGGACAGAAATATGGTAAATAACCACTACACGAGATGAGACTCAATATTTCACCCCTGTCAGCAGTCTTAAAAGAAGCTGCAAAGGTAATTTGGTCTTTACAAAGGCAAAATACTGCAATTTGGCAGGCTAGCATGGTTCAGTACTTGTTTTATAAAATGTTCAAATAGATAATGAAATACTCGACATTATTAGTAATGTAATACATGCAATGCAATGAACATTCTTCAAACACACGTTAACACTGAAGCAAATCACTATTCTTTGATACGGTAGAGAATTCTACATAAGGTGCTTATATAAAATAATGATCTAATGTAACATTTTCTTAAAACCTTGAAACAACTACATCAACATTGAGGTATATTACAATACTAAATTCTACTTGAAACTTCCTTTAGTTTATAATATTTGTTTACAAATATCTAAGCAATGAAAACCAGGTACTCACCCGTAAACGTCAAAATATTGAGTGTGGGAGTGGGATACAAGTTCAGTTAAAAAGAATTTGTAATGCTGCCTTTTTTTTAACATTTGCGGAATTTTATCAAAGCTAAGAAACATCACTCAGCTTTCATGGTATCCCTGACTTCTGAAGGTAGTGTGTCAAACAGGGTGTCTTCTACCACAAGGCCACTGCGCTTCAAGGCTTGACAGCAGCCAAGCTCAGCTGGCAAAACTTCAAAATGATTGCCCTTTAACTCTAAATACATCAGTGAAGCCAGGTAGGAAATCTTTGGTGAGAGAACGGAGAGCATGTTTCTCCCAAGCTTGAGGGTCTTCAGCTTCTTGCAGAAGAAAATTTCATCTGGGAGGTTCTCAATTTTGTTGCTAGAGAGGGAGAAGTACTGAAGGCTCTGGAGAACACCTACTTCTGGAGGAATGAAGCTGATATCATTGTAGGAAAGGTCAAGATGGCGTAGCTTGTTGCACAGAAACAGGTGTGATGGCAAAATCTCAATCTTATTGTGGCTAAAATAGAGACGCTCCAGACTGCCCAGTTTCTTGATATGCTCAGGGATGTGAGTGATGGCATTGTGCCACAACTTTAGGCATGTGAGTTTACGGAGGTGCTGGAAACTGATGATCTCCTCAACAGAGCGCAAGCTGTTCTCTTTAAGGTCCAGCTCCTGCAACTGGGTCAGACTGAAGATGGCATGTGGAATGCGTTCAAGGTCACAATGAATCAGCTCAAGCTCTATTAGATGCACCATTTTTTTCAGGTTGTTCAGCATGACCAGCTTGGTGCCATCATTTTGCACATACAGACGCTGCAGGTGGCTGGACACGTCCACGACTGACTGTGGGATCTTTGTAAGGTTGCTTTTGAGTGTCAAGGTCTTAAGGGACTTGAGGTCACGTAGAGAGTCCAGGGTTATGTTCTTTGATGCATCTGGACTAAGAGATCCAATTAGTTGGAGTTCTTCCAAATTTCGAAGACTGTAGAGCCACAGAGGAAGCTCACGGTTGTCATCAAACTTCACACGCAGAACCTTAAGGTTTTCCTTCAGGAACGCAAGGGCCCCTGTGTGGATTTTGAGGATGCACTGGTGCAGAGAAAGCTCCTGAAGATCTTCCAGTTGAGAAATAGCTGCAGGGATTGTGACATTATTAATAATCTCCAATTTCAAGGATTGCAGCTCGGTGACCTCGAAGACCGTATCTGGAAGCCCTGCAAGCATGAAGAGCTGAAGCTCCAATCGGTCGCTGGCATTGGTCTGTAGCTTTTGGCGAAGTTTATCTACGGTCCAATCGTGGTTCAGATTGAGTTGTTTTAGCTTGTTTTCACTCACCTCAGACAGAAACACTGCAAACCTCTTGGAATACAGTGGATCATATTGGTCAATCATGTGCAACATAAAAGCAAAATCATTTTTCACATCTGGGATGTCATCAATTCCAGTCTCCTGCCGCACGTATTCAAAAGAGTACTCTTTCAGGGAACGGTAGAAAAGCCAGTATGATGTATAAAGGCACGTTAATCCATAAACGATTACAAAACACAAATAGCAGTAGCAGAGCTTGGAGAAGAGATGGGCCATGGTGTGATTGCACAAAAATTTTCTGTAGCCCGTCATATTCTCTACATCTGCTTCACACTGAACTGTAATTCTAACTTTTGACACCAGAACACTGTTGTAAGCAACAATAAGAACAAACTTGATCACTTTAATAACAGTCTGACGAACATACATGAGGTACAATAAATCCCCTTCTTCCACATGAAGTCGGAACTTTTTTACCTTCTCAAACAACGCTTTGGCTTGCTCTCCTTCCTTCTTGTCAAGTGCACTCGCCGTTGGTTTGTCCACTACAATCCTTTCAGGAATAGATCTCAGTGACTGGGTTTTCTCCAGATTACCCTCCCCGGTGGAGGTATCAAGGTTTGATCTACTGGCACTGTTCTTTTTATGGTCTTTCTCCGCTGGACTCTCTCCTGACACCTCAGACAGAGCCCTCGTAGTCCATGGAGAATCAAAACATTTGCCCAATATGGAGATGAAGTGTTCAATTTTTGAGCTTGAGCCAGGGAACTTGAACCAGAAATTACTGCACACCATGAATACAAGGGTATGTATGAGCACCAGGTAAGGAAAATACTTGGCATACCAATGCAGAGCTTTTTCATAGCACAGCTGGTTTACAAAGCTGTACTGTTGAAGATCCAAGTTGGTTTTGAGTCCCTTCATCTCATAGGATACAGGCACTGGGGAGATAGGTGGAAGAGAGGAATTGGTTGGATCCCTTGTGAGCTCCGTCTGGTTCAGTGAAGGCACTGTTTGGTTTGGGGCATACACCCTTTGGGGAAGACATATGATTTTGTCCTGCATTACCTGAAATGGTAATGGAGAAAGAGTATGTCAATACTAAACATTAGAAGCCAGTGTAATTGGGTTTCACTCTGATATATGGATTTTCTAATGTCTTTCAACCACTTAAGTCCTTGTGTGGTTCTTCTTCTGGGAAGATAAGAAAAATAAGGAATATTCAATTAAGCAAGAGCTGTTTTTGTGCCAAACCAAAAAATAAAAATCACAAAATTCAATAACAAAATTATTTAGAAAAGAAAACAGCATGGGATGGTCAAGTTCTATTTTTAGTGTACTGACATCAGTGTGATTCAAACAGGAAATGAGTGGTTATGCTCATGACTCCAGGAGACTCCAGAGGGAGACATGTTCACTTAAATGCCACAAACATGCTCAAATACTTTGAGCACTAACATTCTCAATGAGAGCAGCTTAGTCATGGCTACGGTTTCAGTTTCATCCATTTTGGTTATGAATGGAATTTTGGTATAGACACATCACTATTCTTCCATGTAATTCATGTCATAAAACTGAAGGGTCTTTTTTCACTATTCTATGTGAAAAGCCTTATGTCTGGTAGGTTACCATCTGCTTTGTGTGGGAGGCCCTGTCTGGTGTTTGGTCCAAAATAAAGGGCACCATCAAATATAGAATAGAGTGCAAGCCACCCAGAACAGCCAGAGTGCTCAATAAACCCTTGGGGCAAAGATCAAAAGCATCCTATTCATGGTTGTTGCTGTTCACCATGCATTTGACCATTAGCCATAAAAGAACTCATAAAACTTGCATGATGCAGCCATGGTCCACTCAATCTATCCTCTAACTTTTAGCAGGATTGTGTGCTTATTTCTGCTACTTATATCGGGGTTACAATTCTATAATGGCAGGGGAAAAAATGAAGTAGGGCAGTGATGACCAATATCACTATCCAAGCTTTGTGACGTAAACTCATGCAAATCATCAGGCACTGCTTACAAACTATAATGTAAGCACTTCTAGGTGCTGACAAAATGCACTCTACAAGATGAGCATGGGGTGGATAGTCCCACCCAGATCCAACAGATCTAATCATTATCTACAGGAACATAGATAATTAAGCAGAAATGACACATGACTAACTGGATCAGGAGAAAGGAGGGAGACTGCAGGAGAAACTCCATTTTAACAAGCAGGGCAGGGCCTATGAGGGAGCAAGGAAAGGAGGAGCTGAGCTGTTTTTGTGTGTGCCTGCTGAAATCGCTTCTCCTTCCTGTAAGTAAATCAACAATCCAATATTAAGCACACGTCAGGCAACAGTGGCATGTCTGTGTACAGATGGAGCTGGAGTGATCGGACTGATGTGTTGAGGCATTCACTTTCCACTCCTCGCACAAGCGGAAAGCTGTATTTCTCAGTCTGTGGTCATGGTGCCTGTTTATTCTCAATCTCCAAAGAATGTTTTAATTGACCTTCAAAGGCACTCATGCAATGAATCCCGAACAGAGCAAGTACTACGCAAGGAAAGCAATGGGAACCATACTCAAATGATATCCAAATGCTGAGAAGAGACATGCAATACGAAAGGTCTGGCACTAACCTGCAGCGTGCAGCCAAACACACCAATCATGAGCATGACCATGGAGAGATATTCGGTGAAGACATCCCACCATGGTTTTAGGACTCGGAATGCCGGCTGCTGTTCCGTGAACTGACGGAATTCTGTGACAGGAATCATTTTCCTGCAGGGACACAGTGAGGAAACATGAGCTCAAATTAATGAACTTGAACTGTATCAGGGCTCGTAGTTCATTTCTGCTAGCTGCTCTCTTGGTAAGAGCAAATGTTCTACAAAAGATCATTCTGTCATCTCTAAGGCATATCATGTTTCAGCCTAAAAACAACAGGAAGGCAGATTAGAAGAACGGCCTCTCATGAATAACCGGCCTTGAACTGCCCTGATGGCACTGTAATTGCATTTTCCAGAAATAGCCCCAGTGTTGTGCATCGTCTTCCATGCTGTCGGCATTTCACAGTCTTGTCCAGCAATGTTCTGTGACGAGCACCTGACCCACAACAGCATGTTCTGTACAATTAACCAGGGTTAACTCAAAAAGATTGCTGATTATTTACCAAGAAACCAAGAGTTGAGTTGATGAGCTAAGATTGTAGTTTGATAGGCCTCAAACAGTAGCAGAGGTGCCAACATTTGTAACAAGAAAATCCTAGCATGTGGAGGGGGAAACAGATTTTTACCACTAGAACC
Source organism: Noturus placidus (assembly GCA_022414735.1). NCBI lineage: Eukaryota > Metazoa > Chordata > Actinopteri > Siluriformes > Ictaluridae > Noturus > Noturus placidus. Next base: position 98,257 of record JAFFST010049723.1, read on the forward strand.
CTAGTGTATGTCGATGGATGAGAGAGCCATTTTTTATTCCAGATGTACACCAATCAACAGTAAGAAAACATTTTGGCAAAAGTATGGTGTGTCCACTATTTAGCAATTAGCAGGGGCACCATTTTTATTGTAGAGCCCACAGCTTCTTTCTATAATAAACTTTGAAAATTTTTAATAGGTAATACAAAAAAAATAATAATAACTACTTTGTATATGTTCCAGCATGTATGCAAACATCAGTAAAACTAAATGCCATGATCACATGCATCATGCAAATACCTTCAAGTCTTCTAGACATGTATGCTTTTTTCAGTACCCTACCCCAGTCAAGCTTTTCTCAAAGGTTTTCTCTGGCTAAGCAAGACAAGCTGGGGAGCCCATATAAATTGATTTATTTTATTTTTTATCACAAGTAGCTGATATATGCTTGACATACTGATGCAATTCCGTCATGTCTGACTGAACCTAATACAAGTGTGCTTTGATCTATATTCAGCTATATTTCCTCCATCCATTCAGAACCACACATATCCTCTTTGAATTTATAAATTATTGACGTTGGCGCTATCCTGCTCTTTGCTCTTGGTAGTTGTGAAAAGCATTTTGTGGTTGAGCAGTGGAAAGGGGATGATAACAGAAACCAATAAATACATGTTCATAATGATAACACACATTTGAGAAGAAAGCCACTTTAGCACAAAAAGAAAACCACAATGATTTCTTGTCATCTTCAGAGATATAAGGTGTCTTTAAATAGGGCTGTGTCCCCATACTGCAGATTAGTGATCCAGCATTCCTGCAAAGTCTTTATAAATGACATAATTCAGACAATCTTTTCCAACGTAAAGAACATCCTATTTAAAGTAAATTTGTTATGGCAATTGTCAAGAATGTCAGAATCATGAACATTGGGGGGTTGGAGAAACTGTCAGCCAGGACTATCATTGTGATTTAGAGAAACATTTAAAGAGGTTCTTTTCATAAAATGGTGTACACTATCATAAAAGACTAGTCAGTTAATATATGCAAATGTGATATGCAAATTTACTATTGGCACTCATCTAGCCATAACATCTGCGAAAGTCAAAATTACAATTGTAATACAAGCTTCCAAAGGTTTAGCATTCTGCACACAATAATGTGTGCCACAATAATATTCCCTAAATTCATTCAAAGGATCGCATGGTGTATCACAGGGGTGGAGTGGTGTAATAACTGTACAACTCTAAGATAATTCTTAATACATCAATGTACCTGCTTACATCTTCACATTTTTAAAGATGAGGACATTAAAGTTCCTATAACACTGCAGAAACAGCACAGGTGCTAATTATATTTTCTTTTAAATCTTTTTAATAGCAGACCTATAAAGAGGGTTACACTTAAGGTTTAGACTGTACAATACTTTGGAATGTTTTTTGTCACAAATAAAAGAAAGCAAAAAAAAAAAAAGATATAACTGAATTTATTTGGTCATGAGCTAAAATCGTCACATGCTTAACACTGACCAAGCAACAACATCCGACGCCAAAGTTCTGGCAGTGTTAGAAATGTGACCTCTGCTACGATACTCATTGTAAACCTACAATAGGAGCACTAAATAGGATGATGCGAAACACATGGGATAGCTACCAATACAGTAGTGACTATGCCAAAACTTAAAACATCATAACGGACAGAAATAATATGCTTAATACCTCAAGCTCACTTTGAAGTATTTATGTTTATGAGACCCTGATTTGTGCACAAGCCCAGATTGTGCTGATATAAGCAGAAAGTACTGATTGTCTTTAATCATATGTGTTTCATTGATGGATCCTCATCATACTATATTATATATTTTGGGAAATATATTGTGATCATCTCATACAGTGTGACAAGTAATAGACATAAAAGAGCACTGAAATCATAAATTCTAGTCTTCAGTGGTTTATCACATGATGTACAAAAATGCCTTCTCTGATTTTCAGATCTTCAGTATCTTGTAGAATACATGGAACAACATGTCACACCCAGATACACTGGTTATTGTTGGCATACTTTATACCAATAAAACACAAATACAGAAAATAACTATGATACAGAAAGATTTCCTTTTGACAGTAGACCGTCTACCTTTAGACAACTACACTAAATATGCATCTTTAAAATCTAAGCTGATGACTGTGACCATGCTCATCTCTGCTCCAGGCCTTGAATTTCCACTGAAATCTGTTTACTGCACTTCTGAATAAACATGTCTGCCTTCATAAACACTAAACACACAACAGGCTCTGTGAAATCCTGCACAATCATATAACCATGGCTCGCTCGTGTGCTCGCACTCTCCGTCTCTCACACACACCTCCCTTATTTAGGTTAGAAAGCCAACTCTCAATAACAATAGTATGTTATACTGTGAAAGGCTAGAAAAGTGTCTGCAAAAAGATCAACCCATTCATTATTCTTGCCCGATAACTAAGACAGCAGTGTATCTTGGGCAAAAAACAGTAACAAATTTAGACACTGTGTATTCCTCCTTTAAACATGCTTCAAGGGTGTTCACAAAAACAATGTGGATGTTTTAGTACACCAGCTGTGTTAAATCTAGTAAATATGTACTTTAAATATGCATGGAAACTCAAGTGGTGGTGTGTTGGTGTAGCCAACAGCATTAATAACAGTTACACACATATTTGCCTTAAACGCTGTCTATGGTTATCTTAACAGGCTACAATTATGGCAAAGGGTAGTGATGCAGTTCCACCCTAGCTTGAGTATCAGACAGATGAGAACTGGCTGGCTTCTAGAGGGGGAAAAAAAAACAACAAAAAACATTGGACAGTGAGACATGAAGTAGAGCAAATAAGGGTGGTGTGTGAGCTGTTTACGCATTTCTTTAATACCCAAATACTTCAACCGCAAAAGTTTAAATCAAGTTGGATTTTCTAAGGGACTTACATTATACTCAGATCGCCTTAGGAAACACAAATCTTCTGGATTATTTTGAAAATCTTCGTGGGCTGCTCGTTGTTCCCAGGGTATCTGCAGGTATCAGCACTTCAAATTTAATACTTTTTAATTAAAGACATTTCCAAAAAAAAAAGAATTTATTGCACGTCACTTCAATCATGCTATAATGGATTGTGTTCGTGCATATATAACCAGTTCTGGGTTTAAGTAAACTATAGCAGGGTAAACTTCTACAGAGATATATGGGAGACTATGGCAGATACTGTGAACCGAGCCACTCTAAAACACTGATGAGCCACACACACACACTCGGAGTGCAACACAGTCCCATGGGTTTACCATCTCAAATAGCAACAAGCCAAAATAACATCGAAATCTTCACAGTGTCATTTTAAGTTTTTAAATGACTCGCAGAACCCCTAGCTCAAGCATCTGGGACCTGAAAAGCTTTACGCTTCTTTATTCTCCTGTCGGTCCCTTTCCTGGCAGGAAATGGGACTGTTCTCGCACATGGGTGGTGAAAAAAAACACAGAAAGAAAGAAGACAATGCGTCTCTGAATCATCTCCAGGATATAGAGCTCTGTTGTGGATGTATTCTTTGAAACAATAGGAAAAAGGGAGACATAAAACGTCCTTGACGTTCTCTTTTGGGCATCTATTGTGTAACTACAATGTGCTCATTTAAAAGCTGAGAAAGCTACATGTGAGATGTGCACACACTCTCTGGGCGAGATGTGAAGAGATTTCATACATGCTTACATTAGAGAGGATCTACGTTTTCACTAGCTGTCCTGGCCTCTAGTGATATATCTCACAGATAAAAACGTTGCTACTATTCTGTGTGTGTGTGTCTGTGTGTGTGTGTGTCTGTGTGTGTGTGTGTGTGTGTGTGTGTCTGTGTGTGTGTTTGTTTGTTTGTTTGTTTGTTTGTTTGTTGAAATGAATAAACGCACACTTTTACGTATTTCCCAGTACTATTACGTTCAAACCAGCAGGCTGACATGATGGACCAGTGACCCAAAATGTTATGTATCAAAGCATAATCAAACACGTCGCGTGCCACTAGACTGGAACACGTTTTCTGTGATGAATGGGTTGCTCTGGGCGCGCGCAACACACACCAAAACAAAGTTCAAAAACATTTACTTAGACCAAAACGCTTACTTTTTAAAACGTACAATACTATTCAATAGTATTGTAAATATGAAAACATTGAGTAAAAACAAGACACAGACGAGCACTTACCCTGAAAATGGAAGAGCACGAGTGGGTTTTTAGGGAATAAATGAAGGAGGGAAGCAGCATGTCCTTGAGACTGCGGTGTAGATAGACCTCCGTGTGCTCTCTCTCTCTCTCTCTCTCTCTCTCTCTCTCTCTCTCTCTCTCTCTCTCTCTCTCTCTCAAATGTCAAACGAGCTGCAGTGACCGTGGCGGCCGCACGAGGCTCTCGTCAGTGTTTTCTTTAAGACCAACTTTACTGTATATAGGCTATTGTTTGTTTGTTTCCCGTTTTTCTTTCGCGCAGGTTTCGGAACAGCTACATAAAACGACAGTAATTCCCGTTTATGACGTCATTGTGCTACTCACCATTAAGTGTAGCCGTTTTGGAGGCTTTGCTATTTTGTAGCACAGTGGAAATCATGTGATAATCCATACACACTGTAACCCAAGATCAAGAAGCAAGCAGGGCACCTGGAGTGGTGAGGCGGTAATGCTGTCCGCTGCACCACTACACAAGGATACAGAATACCCACAATGCACTTATGGAATAGGATTTGTAAGGTACCTTTCTGACACTTCAAGAATGAGGGTCAGTTTGACCTCTGTTACAAACTGTTAGGCCTACAAAAAACTAAGTCTCCTTATATAAATATTAAATAAACAACTCTTCACAAAAAGTTTCAACATATGGTTGGTTAGCCTAGCCTATTTCTGTTAAATAGCAATTTAAAACACATTTTAAAAGTCCACTTACTGTTAAACTTAGATTATGTAGACTGTCCCTGTCAAACAGCTGTTACTACAGAAATGATGACTTATTAGAATGAGCGCATTAATAAAAACCTGCCATATGCACTACTTTGAGAGATCCTGTTATAGAAAATCAATTAAACACCTTCTGACCAATCAGACTTGAGAATTCAATAGTGACTGTGTTTACATGCACATCAAATTCTGTTTAAGGTCTATATTTCTGGGGCGGCTGTGGCTCAGTGGGTAGAGCGGGTTGTCCATTAATCCACTAACCGTGGGGTTGGCGGTTCGAATCCCGGCCCGGGTGATGCCATGCCGAAGTGTCCTTGGGCAAGACACTGAACCCTAAGTTGCCCCCGATGGCAAGCTAGCACCTTGCATGGAAGTTCTGCTACCATTGGTGTGTGAATGTGCTCTCATTTGTAAGTCGCTTGTAAATGTAAAATGTAAAATGATATTTCTGTAAAGCTGCTTTGAGACAATGTACCATTGTAAAAAGCGCTATACAAATTGATAAATTAAATTATTAAATTATATTTGGGTTTCAGCCATATTCCGAGTATGATGTTTATATGTGTACAGGCATTAGAATATTCCTGTATACATGGTTGTTGTAAGTATACCTAAATTGCCATTCCTAAATACATAGCCTGCAGCTAAGCATCTGTTAGTACCCACAATTCCTTGCTGTCTGAGTATGTACATAGGTTTCCTTTCAGTTGTTTTTCTGAATAAGGTGTTTACATGCAACAATTTTTTTATTAAAACAGGCATACTCCAGAGTTGGGAATCAAAATTTGGGGAATCAGAAAATTGTCTTAATCTGAATCGGGCAACCGGATTGTGGCATTTCCATGACTCAATACTAATCAGAATATTGCCAAATTCCAATTAATATCAGAATATTGATTTGCATGTAACCATAGTCAATATTGCAATATATGAACAAATGTAGAATACTAAAAATTCATGGATGATGATTTGTATTTGTAGTCTAACTGTTGAGCAATGGACTCTTTTCCCACTAAATCCGTCCCATGCACTATCGAATAGAAGGGGAGGGCTTGTAGTATATATCAGACAAAACATATGGTTGTAGGAAGTATGCCTGCAATGACACTTCCATCTCAAGTTGGCAACTTAACATCAGGAAGCACTGGATGGCAGTCTAGCACTAATACATGCATTCCACGTTTGAAGTTTGTTTGTCACATGCACAAAAAGTCAGGGACAATTCTACATTGAAATGCTTGTTGTGACATATACAGCGGTGCAATACAAAAAATACACATCAGAAGAGGATTACTTATAAGGAGAAGAGGAAAGAGATCACTTAGAACTACAATATGTGTGTGTGTGTGTGTGTGTGTGTGTGTGTGTGTGTGTGTGTGTGTGTGAAAAGTGGCTAGTTTTTTAATTCATGTACAGATCAATCTTTTAGTTTAGTTCATAATATATACTTTCTAGTGTTATGGCATAGTATGTTATACAGTACAACAATGGATGTGTGAATAAGTGTGCAGTATGTAGTTGATTTGGTGTGCACCATAACATTTAGCCACAGAGGTGTCGGATAAAAAATAATTGATCGCACTGTGATAATCTGAAAAAGAAAGAAATTTATAGCATTATTAAAATCTATATTGTCCACACATCAATTTAATAAATCCAATTTAAACAATATAATCTGTTTAGTTTTAAATAGAATGAATGTGCAAACAAAAGTGAAACAAGTTACCATGGTGGAGAAAGTCAGATCTATAGTACATTCACATGTAGGTCAGTCTACTGTCTCCGGATTCTGTTTCAGATTATTGGGTTACAACCACGTGAATTACCATACACCATCATTCTGTATGCTTACACAGTCCCTCTCTGTCTTCTGAAAGCCTACTTTCATGTCCCACTGGTATCTTTAGGATCCTCTCATCCACTAAAAAGTCAATTTGGTTTGAGGTTCTGACATTCCTCTAGTTCAGAAGGTAGAGTCTGTAGCTGCTTATCCTTCAGGCCCATCAGAGTATGGCTTGTCAACTGACTGACTTGCTCACAATTGTACTCAGGCTGTTATGGTCCAGAATCAGATTAAATATTTGAGTCAGTTTGGAAGAGCATCAATCTATAAGGAACAAAAGACAAATCTTTCCTCAATACTACACTCATTACACACATCACTCAATAAATATAAATAACTGCTCTTACTGCAGTGTAGCTCCATGTTACATGCTGAGGTAAGAAAAACCGTACAGTACAAAAGTGCTTAGTGTGGGGGAAACTGTAGCTTAATGGTTTGCACCTTTGCCTTGCACCTCCGGGGTTGGGGGTGCAAATCCCGCCCTGTGTGTGAGAAGTTTGCATGTTGTCTCTGTGCCTCTGGATTATATGTATTGTAGGCTGATTAGCATTCACAAATTGTCCATAGTGTGTGCATGTGTGCATGATTGTGCCCTGCAATGGGTTGGCACCTCATCCAGGATGTCCCATGCCTTGTGCCCCTAGTTCCCTGGAATAGGCTCCAGGCTCCCCGCTACCCTGTCTAGGATAAGTGGTACAGAAAATGGATGGGTGGAAGTCCTTAGTGTGATCAAACATGAATACATTTTTTTTTTTTTACACTTTGAGAGTATTTTAGTTTGTAATCGTGCTAGCATTGATTCACAACCAAAGGCAGGTGGCAATAATTATATAGTTAATGTGAGTCTTATCCAAATATTAGAGAAACTCACTATGCCTTCTTTCATCCCCAGTTCATTCACAATTCTGCAATTTTACAAGCGCATATAAAACAGAGTACATACAGTAATAGATAAAAACAAAATTCTTAGTTCTGCAGTTTCTTTGATTCAAACCCAATAAAATATCCTCAAGAACAATTAAGCTCCACCCACTGATAATTGGACCTCATTTTAATAATCACTTTTATTAATCACACAATTTTACTACTCACTTAAGAAATTTCATACACTCTTAAATCAACCTGAAGTCAGATAATATTCAGCCTGAGACTGACAAATGTAATCAAATAGATTTTTATTAAAAGGGATTTAGAAGTGTTCACTGATAATGCAGTTCTACTGTTTACTGTAAAAAGGGTCAACAAATATTTGAGGCAAATATAAACCCCTGAAATATCAAACTGAAATTTTTAAATACATACAAGGTCTATACGACTTTGAGATAGACTATGAGTTTTGACACATTTCTTAATAGGGGGTGCTATAAGATTCAAATAACTATTTTCCAGAAACCACTTTTGAAAATACAGTCATGATTCCTGAACATTGTTGCAGGAAGTCCCCCCTCAAATAATTTCAAAAACTGCTTAAAATGTGTCTGTTAAATATCAACTTTGTGTCTACCTGAAAAGTAGTGCATGGATCCCAATGATTTCCACTTGCACCATATAATGTATCTAAAAATGTCTATCGTAAAACAGATTCAAACATGCAATGAATGCAATGAATGTCTTATAGTGTTGTTGGAGAAATATAACACCGGCATGCACTTCAGGTAATTTCATTATGGATGGCAGACAGTTTGCTATGACTCACATCGATTCATGAGCATTATTATTAGGAATAGATGTCTATCCTTCAGAATAAATTGGTCAGTTATGTTCAGGACTTTTTTCCCTTCAGTTTCTGAAAGAGCTGTGATAGTCCAAAGCCAGTCGCAACAATTATTCAGAATGAAGACGAAATGCCAGAGCCTAGAACTTGTGATTGGATATTAAACCCAGAAGTTGCTTCTAATCACCAAATCTAACATTTGCAGCATCACTACATAGGAGAGGAATTTAGTAGACCTGTGTTTATAGCATAAAGTACAGTGTCAACATACCTGTAGCTATATTGCTGCAGGTCAAGCTTGTAGTTGTATCAGTAAGCTACTGTTTACAGATATGCTACATGGGTGACATATGATATTGCACAGTGACCCCATCTGCATCCGTCCAAGCATGGCAATCATAAACATTAGATTAAGGAGATAATGACAGATGACATCCCACCATGTATAAAGAACTGACAACCATCTTCAAATCTTCTTCTGAAAACAGTCCAGCAGCCTGAACAAGAAAATCACAATATTAAGTTGATGGAAACCAGTAGGAAACTCTTACAACATAAATCACTTTTTTTTGTAGACTGACGAATGCATTCAGCATTCTCTCATCTCGACAGAGAGCAATTTTCACAATTCAGTGCTGACTGCAAGTCAATTAAACATTAAGTACCACAGAGAAAATGAATATTTGAGGCATTAGGAATTCCTTTTAATTTGATAAATAGACCCTAAAGGCCAGCAGAGCTGGGATAATCCATTAGATCTCACCCTTCAGGATTTATGTGTATTTAATCCATAAATAAATCAGAGGTGTAATGAATCCTGCATTAAATAAAAGTAGGCAATTTAATGATGGGGAAATGAGTATTGGAGAGTATTTCTGTGTTTTTGAGTACAGAACAAATGTAAATAATCTCAAATAAGGGATAACAGTGCTGTTAGTTCATAAAAACAAAAGAGCAGCAGCTTCCTTATGGAAGTTGTGTGGAGACAGCAGATGCTGGACTCAAGGATATAAAATGTAATCCAGTTACAGTATATAAATCAGTTGCACAACAGAGACTCAACTCAGCTAGTTAGAAATCCAGATGACAAGCACGATGGTGTTAATGGTGATATTAGCATGAACACCAAAGCTGTGAAAGAACAGTGGGGTCCAAAACTTTGAGAATTCTAATGAAAATGCTTCTGTTTTAATCTGTTGTAATTTAACACTTTACATGACAAAATATGTAAATCTGAGCAGACTGTACAGATGAGGTGATATAGCTGGACAGACCAAAGAAGTAAAGCCCTTCTGCATTGCTTTCTTTAGGTAAAGCTGAAGTAAGGGTTAAATCTCATCTCATGGCATCACTATCAGCGTGGATTTTTTTCCTTTTATAATGACAGAGAATAGTGTTCAGTAAACAATTAAGCTCTTGGAGTCTATACAGCCTGTGCAGAAAGGAACAGAATTCAATTTAGATTTAATCAGAGAAATAAGAAACCTCTGTAACCTCTATAAGAAAATGTATCATATTTCATGGATGTATCATATTTCATGACAGGTTTCCTTTTCACAACTGTGATCTGCCTACCTGAACGTGGGCTGCTATGAATGAGACATTTGTTTTAGTGTGTGTGTACAAGTGTAATTATACACAAGGGAAGGGGAGGAGTGCTGCACAGCAATTTAATGTACTTTCTACCTAATGTCTAATTCTAAACGTCGGTTAATTGTCAGGCCCAACAAGAACTACAACAAACGTAGCAAAAGAGCAAACTATGCAGAGGAAAACATTCTTAAGATGGTGATATACCTAGCTGTTTGTTATACTTAGGGGAAATTCAATAGTTTAGCCAAAACTAGCAATATCGGAATAAAACAAAGAGTTAAGTCTTGCTAACAGCTGTTGAAATATCTAGAACCTTCCTCATAATGACTAGATAGCTGTCTAACTTTCCTGCAGCTAGCTACGCTAGCTAATGGTAGTTGTTGTAGGAACAATTGGCATTTATTTCAGCTTTTAAATATATTAAATCAACATATTCAAGTAGGGCTGTTGTTATAATGCGAATAACTAGTATTACCTCAAAATTCAGCCATTCATATCACTGATTCACTAGCCTGTTGACTGCCTGATTATCTGATTTAATTAATTATCTTCCATTAGTATATAATAAAGAAAAAAGTCTGTACTTAGACATGTACATTATTTTTTTTTTATCATTATTACAACAGAAACAGCTATAATAAGGCATGGATAAACTGCTATTCCATTACATGTTTATTTGCACTAATATATATATATATATATATATATATATATATATATATATATATATATATATATATATA
>JAFFST010049723.1:119377-140264 GCA_022414735.1 Noturus placidus
CTTCACCACTGTTCCATGTCTTCGCCATTTGTGGATAATGGCTCTCACTGTGGTTCGCTGGATTCCCAAAGCTTTGGAAATGGCTTTAGAACCCTTTCCAGACTTATAGATCTCAATTACTTTCTTTCTCAATTGTTCCTGAATTTCTTTGGGTCTCGGCATGATGTGTAGCTTTTAAGGATCTTCTGGTGGACCTTACTGTGTCAAGCAGCTTCTATTTAAGTGATGCCTCGATTGTGAACAGGTGTGGCAATAATCAGGCCTGGGTGTGGCTAGAGAAATTGAACTCAGGTGTGGACAACCACAGTTATAGTATGTTTTAACAAGGGGGGCAATCACTTTTTCACACAGGGCCATGATGGTTTGGATTTTTTTTCACCTTTAATAATAAAAACCTTCATTTACAAATTGCATTTTGTGTTTACTTGTGTTATCCTTGACTATTGTTTAAATTGGTTTGATGTTCCGAAACACTTAAGTGTGACAAACATGCAAAGGAACAGGAAATGAGGAAGGGGGCAAACACTTTTTCACACCACTGTATTTGACATGCAGTAGGTTTGGAAAGTATTGAGACCCTGCATTCATCCTTCCCTCAATTCTGACCAGTCTTCCCATCCCTGCAGCTCAGAAGCACCGACATAGAATGATGCTGCCACAATTATGCTTCACCACAGGGATAGTATTAGCCAGTTGATGAGCAGTACCTGGTTTTCACCAGACTTTGAGTTCAGGCTTAAGATTTAAGAGAATCTTTTTTTTTTCTTTCTCTCAAGCTCTCCTTTAAGTCCCATTAAGTACCTTCAACTCAGGAATGGCTTCTGTCTGGCCACTCTAACATAAAATCCTGATTGATAGAGTATTTCTAAGAAGGTTGTCCTCACATTTCTGCAGGTGACTTCTGAAGCTCTGTTAAAGTGGCCAATGGCTTATTGGTCACCTCCCTAACCAAGGCCGATTGAGCCTGGTTGCTGAGTTTGGCTTGATGGCCAGTTCTATGAAGAGGTGGAGTGATTGAGCCTGTGCTCCTGTTAACACTCAAAGCTTCAGAATTGTTTTCATACTCTTGCCCAGATCTATGTCTCGATGCAATTTGATCGTGGCTGCTTTGTCATTGTGGATTATTGTGTGCAGCTTAATGACCAAAAAGTCAATTTAATCTATTTAAAATTAAATATATAACACAATAATGTGTGCAAAAACTGAAGGCTTCTGAATGCTTTCTGAATCCACTGTATATATTACGTTCCCTGAATTATAGTGATCTCTGCTGCTTTCATGGTTTCTATTTCTGTGGCATTACAGGGTTGCCTTCACATCTGTAGCAGCAGATCCCTCCATCGTGAATCTTGGTCAGGGTGCCCCAGACATTCCCCCTCCATCTTATATTAAAGACGGTCTTGCTCAAGCTGCAATGGTGGACCGGCTCAACCAGTATACACGGGGCTTTGTATGACACACATGATCAATATTTTCCATCTCTTTTCATGTCTTTTCAAGTGCACAGTGAATTCTCACTTGATTTACAAGTGCAGGGGCTTTATTGTGTACATTTGGAAGATTAAAAGTAGCATCCACTAGATGGCAAACATATACTAACGGACTGTTTTGCTTTTAACAGTACCAGACACCGCTTTTACTCAGCCAATACGTATTTAGCAGTCTTCCAAAATGTTGCAGTAGGAGAAATCCTGGCGTTTTTATCAAATATTAAAGTGAAGGACCTCATATAGATGCTGTTGTTAACTCTGCTGAAATGTTGTAAGATTTTATTGTTGTAATTCTCTAAAATTGACTGGAATTCCTTCCTTTGCCTACTTTGATCTTGCCCTGAAAATAGCCACTGATGCTGGCATGGCATTAAAAGAACAATAAATAAAGAGATCCACTAGATGGCACATCAGAGCGAAAACCTCAGTCTGTCATATTTCTATGTAAACCTGTAAAATGTTCAGTGAGTTTCCATATTTGTCTCTGTGCAGCAACCTAGAGATTTTAAACCCATGGACGAGCTTTTAAAAACGAGGATCACTGTCGTCATGAGTTCTGTTTCAAATAGGAACTTATGAGATTGAATTTTTTGACATGTCTTTGAGAATCGTGATATACTTTTGTCATATTGCTCTCCCTAGTGCTTAATGAAGATAAGATATGTGTGGAAAGCATGTGTATGTGTAGTTCTATTCATGTCTAAACCTGGCCATAATCATACTGTGTATGTATGTACTCTATGCTTTCTGAACAGGATGAATACTGTCATTTTTAACAGGGTCACCCAGCTCTGGTAAAAGCCCTGTCTCAGGTATACAGTAAGGTGCATAACCGTCAAATTGACCCTTTCAAAGAGATCCTGGTGACGGTGGGAGGTTACGGCTCTTTATTCAGTAGCTTTCAGGCCCTTGTGGAAGAGGGAGACGAGGTAAAGCAGCGCAACAGTTTTGCAATTCATCAACAGATTCGCTGCTCCCTCTTGTGGAGTAACTGTGCTCTTTCTTCTTGTCCTGGTCCAGGTTATAATAATTGAACCCTTCTTTGACAGCTATGTTCCTATGGTTAAGATGGCAGGAGCCAGACCGGTTTTAATACCACTTTGCCTTGTGAGTTACCCTCGAACTGTTTTGCAGGTCATGTATTCTATAAAATATATGTTTAAATAACAACCCTTTTAAAACATTTTATTCATCATGTCTTATAGAAATCCAGTAAGAAGGCAGACATCAGCAGTGCAGACTGGGTTCTGGATCTGGACGAACTTGCCAGTAAATTTAATTCCAAAACGAAAGCCATCGTTATTAACAATCCTAATAACCCCATCGGGAAGGTGGGGCTAATTCCTCAACGAGAAGTTCATTTGAAACACTGGAACACGTTTCATGTTTTTGCTCATGGCTGTTTTGTGTTGATAAACAGGTGTTCAGCAGGAGCGAGCTGCAGGCTATCGCAGATCTCTGCATCAAGCACAACACATTGTGCTTCAGCGATGAGGTGTACGAATGGATCATATACAAGGGGCATGAGCATGTGAGGATAGGTATGGCAGTGTGTCTGTAAAGCTTTCACAGTACACTTACGTGGAATTCAGCTGTAGTGCTGTGTCCGTTCTGCACTGCTCGTGACCTGATCAATAGTATATACATATTGAGAAAATAATCAAATGTGCAATGCAGGGAGTACAGTATGTGATGTCTCTTTCCAAGACAATACAATGTGTATAACAGGTGAGTAGCAATCTCATGAATGATGGATGCAGCGAAAGCAGAAGACAATTAACTAGTAATAATACACTTTATATACTGGTTTTTAAGGCGAGAAAGGCCACATCTCATTAACTAGGATGGAATAACACTGAAGAATACGTAAGGAATAAAGGGTTATAGGAAAATAATCAATAATGCAATGTTCACACCACAGCAGTGATTATTTTCCTATCATGGCATGCCCTAAAATGTTTTATTCCTCGTATATAGATTGGATTCTGACATGCTTGGACAAGCTGGTTTGATAAAATGTGCCGAATGAATAAATCCGAACATGAATTGGGAGTTGTAATCATGGTCATATTTTTGCATATAGCGACTCTTCCTGGCATGTGGGACCGAACCATTACTATTGGCAGCGCAGGAAAAACATTCAGTGTGACTGGTTGGAAGGTAATTAGCAGAGATCTAATTCAACTTTTAAAATTTCATTTTATATAATTCATTAAAAAAAAAGCCTCGCATCATTTACACTTTTGTTCCCTTCTTTTCCCAGCTGGGTTGGTCCATAGGACCTGAGCACTTGGTTAAACACCTCCAAACTGTCATGCAGAACACACTGTACACCTGTGCAACACCACTACAGGCATGTATTAAACCGCATACAGGATGCATGTGTTGTAACTGTTTACGTCTATTTCTAATACACCCCTTAGTTAGGGCTTTTGTAGCAGGTGCACTACTCCAGCAGAAACAGGAACGTTATGCCATGGCTCTATTGAATCTCAGAGCCACGCTGGTAGAAATGAGCATCATCAACGAGGAATTAAGCAGACAAACCCATTAAACAGTACTGTGTGGTTACATCTGAGTAAGGATCCCAGGCCTGACACTTCTCAGGAGCTGTATTGATGCAAAAGAAACTCTTTAAAAGAGAAACTCAGCACTGCTATTTAGAGGAAGTACACAAATGCTTGGTACATTAATTTATCTTAAACCTTTTTAAAGACAATATTTAATAAGGTGTGATTTATTGTCTAGAAAATACAACACATTTTCTCACAATAACTCAGCAAAACATCGTGGCTGTACCGAACATGACAGTATTTGACTGTTTTTCTTCTGTGTTGGCTAATAGGAGGCAGTTGCACGTGCACTCCTGCTGGACTGCGAGCGAATGGGGCAGCCTGACTGCTATTTCTCCGCCCTAGCTGAAGAGTTGGAGGGAAAGAGAGACCGTGTCGCAGCCATTTTGAAGCAGGCAGGGATGTGTCCTGTAGTTCCTGAAGGAGGTTACTTTATGCTCGCTGATGTCACAGCTCTCAGTAAGCAAATATTTTGTTGGAATAATTAAGCTAATCTGAGAAGCAGTTTAAAAAATATATTTAACATGATAGACTTCCTTAAAACCTTGTCTTCTTCTCCTGTGTAGATCAAGATGTTTCAGATGTGGAAGGTGATGAGCCGTATGACTACAAGTTTGTCAAGTGGATGATAAAGGAGAAGGTACGACAGATTTTTCATGTTTAGCAGAAATCTCCACGCTTAAAAGTACATGATACTGATACAGATTTATTCTTAAATAAATCTGTTGTAGAAATTGGCGGCCATTCCTGTAACAGCGTTCTGCGGGAACGAATCCAAGAAGCAGTTTGAGAAATACATCCGGCTGTGTTTCATTAAGGTAAGGAAGAATATAGTAAAGCAATACACTGGCTATAGATCAGTAACATTTTACTATTACCCCAACTTTAGTTGTGTTTATTGTCTTTAGTTTTATACTGGAGCTACAAGGCTATGTAGTGGACGTTTGCACAATGCTAAACTAGTAGTTACAAAGATCATTAGAATGAATACATTAATATAAAACTTGCAGCCAGAACGGCATTGTTATCAAAAATCAACACTTTCTGACCAATCAGAATCAAGCATTTAACATATTTAATAACACTGTATTTCAAAGTGATGCAAGGTCATCTACGTCTAGATGAATAATAACCCATGTGAAAATGGTCTCCGCTGAGGATGTTTTTTTTCCTTTACTGCAGCAAGACAGTACGCTGGATGCTGCTGAGGTTATTCTGAAGAACTGGAACAAAGCTTGACAGAGGTTACAGCAACACTGCATTAGCCTTGATCTCTCAGCATTGTAGGGGAGAGCCACATTCCCTCTGATTAACTTGTACAGTTGGCTGGGTAGAGAAGTGTTTTTAGCCCCATTGATGTCAATCAATTAGTCTATTACAACTGACCTTATGTTATGTGAATGTGGACTACCTTTCACTGTTTAAATGTTTGGTTTGAGCACCGAATACAGTGTGATCTAATTAAACGGCCTCCTAACGGACTGATTCATTTCTTGGATTAAGTGAGATACAATGTATGATACAGAATCACTTGTCTCAGATGGCATTCAGCAGGACTTGCTTGATGTCTGTGATTCTAGTTCATCTTAACTATAATGTTCTAAGGCATAGGCAGGGATGGATGGATGAATACAGGACATCACATCACAAAAATCACATTTGTCAGTCTTGCCTCAGACAAAGTCAAATTTAAACCTTTATTCGTGGCTCTTTTTTGCCAGAGGAAGTATCCCTGCTGACGCCATTGGTGTAGAGTTCTTATTTATCTCACATTGCACATGGTTGTCACAAATGTATAGTTTTCAATGTAATCTCCACTTTGTTGAGTGTTCCAGTGCCTAAGAACTGCTCAGACTTTAGAAAACAATAATAATTTGTCACACTTTTAAAGTTTTCATTTGAATCACCCATTCTATGTTTATGCACAACTGGTCATGTCAGTCCATGTTAAATTTTCCACAGATTTGGGCCAAGATGCATCATGTGACCATCACAGCACACATTCGACCGAACCCCTCTTCAATTCATGTGCATCCACAACACGAGTACAGCTAAAAAGGTCTCATTTACAAACATCATTCTGAAGGACCATGCAAAACAATTTCATGCAATTAAAATTTAGCCAATTCAAGAAGTTTTCCGCAAAAAAAGCACATTAAAAAAAATCACAATAATTGCATCACAAATCTTGAAAAAAGCCACAGCAAACAAGCATTTTTGGCAACGACAATCACACACACACACAAAAAAAAACCCGGGAGATCCTGTACGGACTGTGCAACAAATTGCAAAAGAAAGCTGATAAACTGGGGGCATCTATGAGCTCATGTACGTGGAAGAAGGAAGTTAGAACTTTGCTCAGAGTGTATTTTGTTGTTACCATTGCTGTTATTGTGCTTCCAGTGGTCCAAGTAATCCATCAGTATGTTTACATGGACAACAATAATCCACTCTTAATCTAATTAAGACCATACTTTGATTAAGAAACTACCATGTAAACACCAACCTTAATCTAATTAAGGTCATACTCGAATTAAGCTCTAATCGAATTAAGACAGGTGGAGTACTCCAGTTTTAGTTACATTATGGACGTGTATTACAGACATGTAAACACCTTAACCACATGAACATCGTGTGAGAGTTTTCACTGCATTTTGCGACAGGACACGATCACACAGCAGTTTTACGGTGAACAAGAGAGTTTGGCCACGTCCCAAACCGCATACTTTCCTACTATAGGCCTGTAGTCGGGGAAAATACATGCATCTCGGCTACTATATAGACAGTAACTACGCGATTTGGGACACACCCATGGCTTCAAGCAATTGTCCATTAGTACATATAGCATGACATAATTAACTGCACTTAAAGCGTTCATAAAAAAGATTAAATAAAAACACCCAACGGTACCATAAGGAAGACAAACTATGTTGATACGTGAACGCCGGACGGCGTGGCGACGTAATGACACAGGCTGTTAATCCAATTATGATCTAGAACATGTAAAACAGGAACATGACAGGAGTATTCTAAAAGTGATCATGTAAACACCTTAATCACATTATTATCTTAATCAGAGTAAGGTCAATAATTAGATTACTGCTGTCTATGTAAACGTAGTCAATCAAACGATGGGTGCACAAACTAGAAATGCAGCTGCAAAGAATCTCAATTAAGCCAATATGCTAGGTAAAAACATGGTCTATGGCACGGTCTTGGTCTGTTTATTTTGTGCAAGCATTCCTCTACAGCCCTTACCAAGAGGAAAAGACAGAGACCAGACACCATTGTGGGTACAGCGTGTATTTGAAAAAGGTTTGGTGATACACAGAGTGAAATCATTAGCAAGAATCCATAAGCGCTCCTTCTCACAGAGGGGAAGAGTCTGTTGCATGTTAGCGGTCCATGGATTAGACACTTGTATCCAGGGATTTCATCTACCAGGAACGCCGGGCAATGCCCAAATGTCCACTTCTTGATTTACAAAACAGGATTATTGCTTGGCACACAGAACAACAAACTGTGTGAAAACATCTTTGACCGAACGTCAGGAACGATCTGGAAGTCACTCTATGATCATTTTAAAAACAGACTATTAAAAATACAGGTTGCTTTGGCAGGTCCATGTGCCAAAAATATACACTTTTGTGTTCTTTTTGATGAATATACATTTTTACATTCCATTTGTCAGGTTTATGATCGCTCTGTGATTTGAGCTGCCCTCTCCTTAATGATAACCATAAAATTCATATAGTTTAAAAAAAACACGCACATATGCATACCATACAGCAGATCCAAGATGCTAATTTCCTAAAAATATAAAACTATAAGTTACACTTTTTTCAGTAATGATATGAATACATATTTAAGTGGAAATTTAGTCTGAAAACCACCAAAGATGAAATTTTTTCATCTTCAAGTCAAGACTGAAGTTGGTCTTTTGGGTGGTCTTGGCCAAGGACTCCTCAGATTGCATAATGAACTGGTTTGGCGGTGTGTGCTGGAGGTTTTCAGTACCTGATGCTGACTTTCTGGAAGTCCTCTGTGATGAGTTTAAGGCACTATAGGGAGGAAGACACTAAATAAATATGCGGATCAAAAGATAAGTGTTGTAAAGTGGGGATTGTCTATGAGCTTCAAAAAACAAGTCTTTGTAGTGTTTCACTCGGTTAGACTGTAGTTTTTTTTCTTCTTTAGAAAATGAACACATTATTAGATTGGAACACAAGCTCTGTAGTGTTTTCTCTGAACAGCCAGCAAAAGAGGACTTCATTAAAGAAGAGAACGTGTAAATGTAGAGACTACTCATGAGAAATCCCAGTGCTCTTGACCACAAAAAAATGCCATGTTGGGTTACCGTGACTTTTCCAGCTGATTGAAAGACTTCAGAATTATTTTTTGTTAGGGGGAGGGGGGAAGGGCAAAAAATAAAAAAAACAGTGCCAGCTGGCACAGCCTAAAACAGAGAGGGGGAAGTGGTCCTTACAGAGATGTTCTCTGGCGGTGAGCCTTGTTTGTCCATTTGCTTCACAGTATTGAAGTGTGTGGGCT
This sequence comes from Noturus placidus, assembly GCA_022414735.1. NCBI lineage: Eukaryota > Metazoa > Chordata > Actinopteri > Siluriformes > Ictaluridae > Noturus > Noturus placidus. The sequence goes on from JAFFST010049723.1 coordinate 127,992, forward strand.
GTTGATGGTCAGCTGGAAAAGCTAACACCAGTCAGCGATGTAGTCGAAGTCTATGAAGAGCTCCTGCTCTGAGGCGGTCAGGATTCTGGGCTCACGTGGTGGGGTCAGGATCGGAACCTCTGAAGTGAACTCATCATCAAAGTTACTAACATCCTCCCGTCCTTTAATGGTGGGGATGAACGGAGGCCGGGTCTTCTTAGCCAACAGAGCAGCCCAGTCCATGTTCTGGTGGATGGATGAATGGAGAGAGATGGATAGGTTAAAGAGAAAATAAAGAGGGGGGGGGACTTGCATAAGAACAGAACAGGGAAAAAAAAGTAGTCAGGCAAGGAAGAGATGATTGAGAGAAGACAGAAGAGCAGGACATAAACAGGAAAAAGAAAAAAGTGACATGAGAACAAAGAACAGAACTGGATAGATGGAGAGAGATCTAAGCCAGAGCTTAGACACAATAAAGGGAACACCAGAGAATAATAAAATATGAAGAGATCAATAGCACAGCAATAGAGTGCAGACACATAAATGGAAACATAAAAAATTTATGGAGGTGTATACATGTGCAATATATCAGAAGCAGGCTTTCAGAGCAGCTATACAACAACTTATAAAGCAACGGACAGGTGACGTGCCCAGTTTTCTTACAGGAAAACAGAAATTTAGGTTAATAATCCATCAGACAGCTCTTTGATAGACTGCTCTTTGATACTCTGTCTCCTACAGAGTATAGGCAAATGCCACAACTCACCAAGCACACATGCCTTACATCATATTTACAGATTACAGTACTTCTATTTTAATCCAAATGTGTGTGCAAGTGTGATGTACATGATTTACTTACTATACTACATCACAGCATATACTCTGCTATAATTATTGATGATACTGATTAGGTAACTAAGTGTTAATTAACTAAATTTTTCAGGTTGTTAAAAACTTGGTTTTTTTTAGTAGCTGTAATATATTAACAAAATGATTCAAAAATGTACAGTTCGTATATGACCGTATTCGTCTGGTGTATCTAGGGTCGTGTGTGTTCAATATCAGGAGAAGGAATTGAAATTCAAACGGAGCGTACTCTAAAAAACGGATGCTTCTTCACTTCTTCAGCGTCTCGCTCTCCTGCACCGAGGCGCCGCTCGGGATTTCTCCTCAACAGCTGCAGACAGATGTATAGAACAGTACACGGACATGAGAAGTCGAATGCAAACAACGTTTTCTAAATGCACAATTCCTTTTCTCATTTGATGAACCGGACTCGGGCTGCGGTTATACGAGAACGTACTCGTCTCATTATGGAGATAGCCTCTGTGGAGAGGAATCGTGGGTAACGGACTTCATCGTTGACAATACTATCGAACACCTCCTCTTCATCATCACCTGGAAATGGAGACTGCAGGCACAGGAAAGAACAAAACCAAGTCTCAGGAAGATCACTCTGCTGTAATGGGTGATGCTACTGGTTATACATGTATTTACATAAATACAGGTAAAAGGTTTTCAAAATCCCTTTCATAAGAAATTGATTGCGCGATGCATCTTAAAACTGACTAAATATATTCTCATTATTGAGTCACTACTAGTTACCAACGTTGGGTCTATTATTTACTATTATATCATGGCTGTGAAAATACTTGCTTATGATTGGGTAATTTCATACATAGCCTTTAACGTAGAGCTGGTCAGAAATGTTATTAGAGTTCTAAACCAATACTCCAGATATGGGATACCTATTCTAGACTAAAACCGTAACATTCTCATTTGAATAATTCAGAAAGGAAAAGGTAACTTCTAGGTGGTTGTATATGGATTTCAAAAAATGTAACCATGACACTAGTGATGGAACTGTAGCCTAGTGATAGTTAAATGATCAGCAAGTTTGCTATTTTCAAAGTCGACTTTGTCATTCCTTCCTCTTTTATGCTGCCAAAGCCACAACCACAAAAGACATGCTAGAATGTCTGACTGCATAATGTTGGTGGTCCACCTCATTCCCCTTTTCACAGCCTGAGTTAGTCTCTAAGCACATAGTTTTTGATAGCTGTAAAAAAATGTGATAAGAACATTGCCAAACATTACTAAAAGGTGTTTTGGCTTTAAAAAAAAAAACTGACTTCTCCATTAAGCCTGTTGAAAAGCTTAGCTAATCAGTTTCCGGGTAAATATTTCAGTGAAAGTCTCACCTCTCCAACCAACATCTCAAAGATAAGCACACCCAAACCCCACCAGTCCACTGCCCGTGTGTATGAAGTTTCTGTCAGGACCTCAGGAGCCAAGAACTCAGGAGTGCCACAGAATGTACTCGTGCGATCTCTAAAGCCCATTCCTAAACACAGTAAGAGGAAAAACAGCCAGCAATACGGTCAGTGTTACAGAAAATTCATTCATGTCATGCACAATTAATCCACACTTTATGATTCAAGGATTAAACAGCACTTGGGTATCAGTAAGGGATAATCTGCAGCTCGGTGTGCATTACACAATTTTTAACGCAGTGGTCAGATCTAGAATTTTGCCCACTTTAAATCATACAGAGATAAAGTAGTGCGATAAGATTACATTTATTTGAATTAATTATAATAAATAGTTATTAGAGAGAGAGAGAGAGAGATGTGCGTGTGTGAATTATCGGCGTCTGTACTAATACCGAAGCTGTGAATTTAAATTCAGTATGCAACTGTAGCTGTATGTTACTATGGTTACAGGTGTTTATAGGCAGCGCGTTATTTAGAATGGTGATTAAACAGACTGGAACTACCTGTGCATTATACAGTATGAACATACCTTCCAACCAATCAGAATCAAGTATTCAGACTGACCATAGTTTATACAACAGTTAGTTCCGATCTACTAATTTGATTTGTTCAGCAGCATTCCATGAGTGGCTGTATTATCTATAACCGCACTAGGATCAGTCCAATCGTCCGTGTTCGCCACATAAAATTCCAGTTACTTGATCAGTTACTACAGTAGAGCTAGTGACATCACCACCAGACATGGCAAGTTATATTTTTCAGGAATATAATTTTTGACAAAATATGAAAGCTCATCAGATAAAGATGAAAAGGAAGAAAGGACGCCAATTTTACCGGAAACACCTTTAATGGGAATGTACAAATAAATGTGAGCAGGCTAGCGGGAATGCTACAAAGTGAGTGTGGATTCTTCAGACTCTATTTCCGCCAGCGGAGCAAAAATAAACAGGTTTGGCCGAAATGTCACTTGCTTGATATGAATTTCTTGTTTACAAAACTGTTATTAAAAAAACTGTATAAAAGAAATATCACACTGGCAATCTTGTGCTTATACTATGATCAGCTATGGCACTTGCCCTGCGGACTTGTGACTATAGCCGAATCACAGCCGTGCCTATATTCAGTATAAGTACCCCATGCGATATTGCTTAAATGAAAACACCAAGCACCTTAAAAACAGTTGGAGTATTACTTATTAGTAATCAGATGACGTTTTCCTTGTTAAGAACCAAAATGGTCAGAGCTCTATGAGCTACAGTACCAGAGGCATTGTAGTTACTTAGGGCCTTTATTTGACGATACATATAAATGATTACATGAAGGTCATGAGTACTTTTTAAAGTATTGCAGGTGCCAAGATAAACCAGAGGGCATAGAACAACACACTTACCTTCTTTGCAGAGCCCAAAGTCAGCAATCTTTACATATCCTTCAGTATCCAGCAACAGGTTATCCAGCTTCAAGTCCCTGGGGGATTCAAATCATAAATCACACGAATCTCAGTTCAGAGGCAAAGTGTTCAGATTGTGTTCGAATGTAACATACCTGTATACTATTTTATGCTCGTGCAGAAACTGCAGACCCAAGACCACACAGGCAGCATAGAATCTGCAACAGGAAAAACAAGTGGGGGGGAAACAACATATTAGTAGATAGTATTTTCTTTATTATTATGAATAATGGCCAAAATACTCTGCCAATTTTGAGGAAGCAGTGCTGCCAGGGACTGCAGCCAAACATTAACTTATGGAAAACGATCATCACTTATCTGAGAAAATTAATCCTCCATCAGTCATATTTTGTTGTTAAAAAGTTTAGCTAAAAGAAATACAATGCCTTGCGAAAGTATTCGGCCCCCTTGAACTGTTCGACCTTTTGCCAAGTTTCAGGCCTCAAACATAAAGATATAAAACTGTATTTTTTTTGTGAAGAATCAACAACAGGTGGGACACAATCATGAAGTGGAACGAAATTTATTGGATATTTCAAACTTTTTCAACAAATAAAAAACTGAAAAATTGGGCGAGCAAAATTATTCAGCCCCTTTACTTTCAGTGCAGCAAACTCTCTCCGGAAGTTCAGTGAGGATCTCTGAATGATCCAATGTTGACCTAAATGTCTAATGTTGATAAATAGAATCCACCTGTGTGTAATCAAGTCTCCGTATAAATGCACCTGCTCTGCGATAGTCTCAGAGGTCCGTTTAAAGCACAGAGAGCATCATGAAGAACAAGGAATACACCAGGCAGGTCCGAGATACTGTTGTGAAGAAGTTTAAAGCCGGATTTGGATACCATCTTCCCTGCCCCAACAGGTGTCCCACCTGTTGTTGATTCTTCACAAAAATTACAGTTTTATATCTTTATGTTTGAGGCCTGAAACGTGGCAAAAGTTCGAACAGTTCAAGGGGGCCGAATACTTTCGCAAGGCACTGTAGCTAATGTTGTTTTAACTGATAAGTGTTCTGGAAACATTCATTAGATGCCAGGCCAGGGCCTGTTTGGTGTTTCACGTTTGCTTCTTTAGTCTTGCACTGGAGCAAGAGTACAAGGTGAAGGCAGCTAGAAATAAGTACTAGAAGTGGCTCCCACCCAAAACCCAAACAACACTGAATATATTTAACTGATTTTCAAATAAATAACTTTGCAAAATTGCAAGGATAGTCCACATGAAATGTGAATTTGAACATGGAATTGCAGATATGCAACAAATTAAAGGGGGAAAAAAAAAAAAAAAAAAAAAACAGTGACTGCCATGTTGTATGTGTCCACTTGCCTGTCCTTTCAGGATTTAGCGATAAGAGAAATGAATGGCAAAATCAAAGAAACTTCGCAGAAGGCGCTTGCAATTTTTCTAAATTTCTGCAGATTTGGACCAAGACGTGTCATTTGACGTCATCACAATACACATTCAGCCAAAGTGGCTTCCCTTCACGTATCAAACATGAGTACAGGTAAAAGGTCTAATTTGGGTGGCTGTGGTTCAGGTGGTAGAGTGGGTTGTCCATTAATCGCAGGGTTGGCAGTTCGACCCCTGGCCCAAGTGTCCTTGGGTAAGACAAAGGTAAAAGGTCCAATTTGGGCGGTTGTGGCGCAGTTGGTAGAGCGGGTTGTCCACTAATCGTAGGGTTGGCGGTTCGATTCCCAGCCCATGTGACTCCACATACCGAAGTGTCCTTGGGCAAGACACTGAACCCTAAGTTGCCCCCGCAAGCTAGCACCTTGCATGGCAGCTCTGCTACCATTGGAGTGTGAGTGTGTGTGTGAATGAGACAAGGTGTAAAGCACTTTGGATAAAAGAGCTATACAAGTGTGCTATTTCAAGACGCTGAACCCAAAGTTGATTCCGATGGCAGGCTAGCGCCTTGCATGGCATCTCTGCTACCATTGGTGTGCACGAGTGTGTGTGTGTGTGTGTGTGTGTGTGTGTGTGTGTGAAAGAGAGAATGGGTGAATGAGAAACAGTGTAAAGCACTTTGTAGAACCACTAAGGTTAAAAAACCGCTATAAGTGCAGCCCATTTACCAACAAACATCAGTGTGAAAGGCAAAACAATTTAATGCAATTGCAATTTCGCCAATTAAAGAAGTTTTCCACAAAAGAAAAACAAATTTTGAAAAAATCCACAGTAAAATAAAGCATTGTTTGGCAGCCAGTACCACCAGCCCTCCAGTACCAATCCAGGAACATGTACAATTCTGTTCTGGTGGTTTACCAAGACACCATAATATAATTACTGTATAATGTAATATATTATAGGCCTACTTTATATTATTAGCCAATTGCTTTCGGTACAATCTGGTACAACTCTAGAAAAAAGGAAACTGATCTAAACTATAATTGCAAGTCTGTATGAAATGCAGTTTGAGGCATATAATCAATGTGTTTGCAGTGTGTACCGAAATGATTCTGGGTGAGATTTCCACTATTTGTTAGCTGAGTTAGTGCACAACAAAAGAAGCAAACTACATTATGAGTAAGGGAAAAAGAATCTGGGTGAGTAAAATATTTAACAGAACTTTTCTTCAATCTATTTTTGTGTCTTGAGTTTCTATTACATTACATTTGACAACAGGTTATTCACCCCCCCAACCAAAAACAAGCAACAACAACATTCCCAGATCCGACAATATGTGGTTGTAGATTCTGTACTTTCGTTCAACAGTGTATGTGGTCACTCACATTGCACGTGGCTCTGAGAACACGTCAGCATGGATGTGCATCATCAGGTCTCCTCCTGCTGCATACTCCATTACAAAACACACATGCTCCTTGGTCTGGAAGCAAGCAAAGAGATTGACCAGGAACGGGTGCCGGACACTGTTCACCGTCTCGAAGATCCTCTTCTCACACATCAGACTGTGGAACAAAATGCATCGTCTCATTGTCATGTTGGAAAACTGGCACACACGAGCCATTTAATCAGACTGTCCAATGTGCAACAACTACATAAGCAACACTCAGAATTGCCAATCACTGTAAATACTTGACTCGGCCATAAGTGGCACTTTGCACAATATTCATTAGCTGGGTTTGTAAGTAATGTGTTGAATTTAGATTAGTGTGTTGGTTTGGATGGACAGCTAAAATATTCTACCTTGGCTAAACAGAGTTATTTTCCCTAGGCACTACTTACTGGCACAAAATAATAGCCCACCCTTAAACACAACCAATATCTTTATACTGAAATATCGGTCATGTGCTAAGTGCATCTGGGGCCAATATGTTGGTTGACAACAAGTTTTTACTGCTCCTGTAAGAATTTTGCAGTTCTATGCTGCTCTGACGTCACACAGTGACAAGGCTAGGAGAAGTCATTTCACTCATCTCAAACATAAGGGAAAGTGGTCAGATTTTGAGGTTAGCGAATAACAACGTGCTTCTTTTCTCTCTCATCCTTTTTCACTGACGTTCAGTGTTATATTAATGAGAAATCCATGTAAAATGTAGAAGTACTGGAGAACTCAAACGTTGGACTCCAACTTCAACGCAGTTGCAACCTAACCGAGCTATACGACGCAGAGACTCCTTTCGGCTAGTTAGCGATCTAAGAGATGGTCATGATGGTCAAAATTAAAGCTTTGGAACCTGAGCTGTTTGAGCAGAGGGTAAAGATGAGGAAGTGAGTGTGATGGACAGACTAAAGCACTACTCTTTAGGTAGAGATGAATTCCCACTCGCGCCATTGTCATCAGGCAGTTGCACAGTATTGTGGGTAATGTAGAAAACTAAACAAATTGCTGATTAAATAAATTATAAACATTGATTTGCATGTCAGCAAGGTGGAGTTGTATTATTTTTACAATTTTTTTTTGTAACTGTGCAAGATCTCAATACCATTACGCAAACCCATTTTACTGACTGGTCATGCTTACCTGTCAACTTCATCACGAGCAACAATATCCCCTTTCTTCAGAGCTTTGATGGCAAACATTTCCCCAGTGCTCCTGTATTCTGCCAGTAAGACCTGTTGAATAATTAAAAAGACTTGATTGCGGCAATGGAGCTCAAACACAAAACAAACAAGACGAACATAAAACAATTCTTCTGACTAGCGTTCAGACACAACACACTCAGTAAGGTAATGTACAATCCATTAAATGGCTTTTACCTTTCCAAAGTGTCCACGCCCCAGAACAGCCACACAAGAAAAGTCTTTGAGACTGAACTGGACATCCGGCTCTTCCCTAAAAAAACCCCAAAGAAACAAGACAGACAGTTAGACTTGGTTAGATATAAAATCTTAAATCAATACAACAGTGTTTTGATGGATAGAAGCTCTAAACTGTGTTTCCATGTGAACACTGGGATATCGTACCTAGGTTCAATATGGTGTTGCTCAGTAAGCTCCAGATCAGGCTGCTGAATTTCATCTTCCACTTGATTATCATATTCTGGCTTGGACACCGTACTGTTCCGGCTGTCGTTCAGGAAGTCAAATGTGGCTAATGCATCCTGAGGAAAAAAAAACATTTACAATCAGGGCTAAAGTTTACACATCCCATCACAACCATCAACAAAAACACACCACCACATAACCCAACACATACTAGAAAAGTGTTCTGTATTAGAATTAACACTTTAGCACAAGGAGATTAAGTGGGCTTTCACAATGGCAGTTTAGTCTGAAACAGAGCACGGTTAGCATAAAAATTTGGTAACGTGAAAGCTGTCGTTCGGACCTGAAAGCGCACCGCGGTACTGAACCCAAGACTTCCTGGTCTAAGTTCAGCTGCACTGGAACTGTGCTGCGATTCCCGTGAACGTGAACTCTTACTGGGGTCCGCACTTGTTCAGGAAGTAAAAAAACTGCGCACGTGTTTTAGCCGATGACGACATTCGCTTCTGCAACACGTGTACCATGAATGGCAGGGGAATGCTGTGGGACACAGAAGAGGTCCACACTGCTGTGCATATTATCTGCTGTGCATAATAGTACCAAAATAATAATAAAAAAAAATATATGGTGAGTCACGTTGTGTTTTCCATGCGCGTTTCTGATGACTGCAAATGCACCAGGGTTTGATGGAATCAAGCGAGTCTGAAACCAGACCAAAGCAATGGGGGGTGGGGTGGGGGAATCACACCTGGATTCGGACCACAGCGAACATGCCTGGTGTGAAAACCACCTCAATAAAGCAATTAATCTCCTGTTGTGCTTTGAACTTTGTGTATTGTGGCTGCATCTACGACACGTATTCAAACAGTTCATTACCTGAACCTCATTTCCGTCAAGGATTTTTTCTTGTGATGGTGGTTCTTCTTCCCCTTCTTCGAGCTCAGCAGCAGGGGTGGGGTGGCGTTTTGGAGGAGGGGTGGCACCTTTGTCAAAGTCTAATTTGGTCACGGTCGTATCACTGAGAGAAAATGTCACAACACAACACTGTTGACAATGTGCCAATTTCCATTTTAGTCCTGGCCCCTGGCCGTGTTTGGGTCTGGAGTGTTTCTAACCAAACCAGACGCTTCACTGAAGGACATCTCATTAGAGTATTCAAGTACAGATAAAGAGAGGGACTTAAATCACATGGATAACTAAACAGAAAAAGGCTTACTATATTTTACCCACAGCAATTGAGAAGCCATCAGCCCATTTAGCCTCTCTCTTTATTCAAGATAAAGAATAATTACTTTGATTCAGTTAGTAAAACGAGAGGTCCGTTTCAGGAGTTTCATGTGGGCACATCTAAATGTTTGTATTTGGTCATGAACCAAACAAAAGAGCAAAGTATTTGTCTAAGTGCCTACTGTGCTGTTTCACAGATAATAAAGGATCTTATTTACGGGGGTTAATTAACATCTACAAATATGGGGTTACTTCACTTTGAAAAGTTAATATAGCCATGTATTTTAAAAAGCACTGTACTACGCAACATCAGATTATATAAACATCATTTGTAATGTAGGATGGAAACAATCCACAAAACATTACTGCCAACTAAACAAGTGCAAAGTGTTTTGCTTGAACTTGTCATGTGATTTTGGTGAGCAGCCATCTGAGCTTTGGCCATGCTTGTGTAAATAGATAAAAAATGAAGTGAGAATGGTTAACCATACAGGTTAAAGTTCTGTGTCAGTGTCCAGAAGGTTGAGAGCTCAAATCCCAGGACGGACAGAAAACCACAGTTCAGTCCCTTAATATAGTCTTATAACCCTCAAATGCATGCTTGCGTTGAAATCAATTTCACTTTTCATTTTCACAAACATTGTTCCTGGACAAATATGACATAGCATGACTATATCTGGAAGACTTAATGGAGTTTATTGGGACATCATCCCAAACATACTTTTAAAGAAACACAAAAACAATGTGTATATAAGTCTGAGATATTTATACGATCAAGTAAGCACAGTAACATTTTGGCTAATATATATGTTCACATTCAAAAAAGCTGAACTGTCCACAAAAACCAACAGGACCAACACCAGTGATAACCTCTCATGTGAACGCAGGGTTACATGGTGTATACGTGTGTGTACCTGGACAGAGACGGCGAGTCCGGATGGCCGAGGATTCCCGCTTCGGGGCTCAAGGAATTGTTGACCGATGGGACTGCTCTTCTCATCAAACGCCCCCATGTGGCAATGTTGATATTCATCTGAGGTGCACGCAGGAATGTTTTACCTGGAGAGAGAAATCCAGACACACATCACACCGGACAGCAACATAGTGTTACGTTTGAAGCAAACAACTATAACGTTGGTCACTTAATCTAATCTGCAGAAATGAGGGTTAGTGAGAGCTCAGCCGTTAGGGTTCAGTACTAGTCACAGCATGGTTGTGATGTCATATCTCACTGTTATCACTGGATAAAAGGATCTGCTGGATAATAGAGCACATTTGAAGGGACTTCAAGTTAACTGATAATGTGTACAAAGTGTCTGCTAAAAGTGTCTTTCGCAAGAGGGCAAAGCAAGGTATGACTCACTTAACAAACCTACCATGGCAATCAATCATGGACTTATTTATGACTATGAGCCTACCTTGCTGTTTTGAGAAGATTTTCTTTTGCCTTTGTAGCTTTGGTCGCCTCTCGATGACTGGATTGAAAAATGTAACCTGGGTGGGAAAATGGGGGGGAAAAAAGTAAATACAAACAACTGGACATATTCTGTAATGCCAATCCTGCTTCATTGAGGCAGGTGTGTGTGTGTGTGTGTATATATATGCATGCGCGTGCGTGTTTGCGTGTGCACGTAAACACAAACATGACTGCACCTCAGCAAACAGAGTTCCTCGAGGCTCCAGGTAGAGGCACATGCCATGACGCTGGTTGTCCAGGAAGTCCTCCAGCCTCAGGAATTTGACAGCACACAGACCACGCCAGTCCCTCCAGTACACAGAGATTTCCAACTCACGAGACTATGCAGAAAATAATTTCAATAAATTAATAAATAAATAAAAATACACAGTACAAAAAACATTTCTATGTGGGTTTGAAAAACAGTCAATGCCAGGTACAGTGTAAAACTTTATGGATATAAAATTCCCAGTGAAACTCTATAGAGCAACATTTACACATGTAGATTTAAAAACAAACAGTAACATTAATAGTAAACATGTTCTGAAAAAACAGATTATTATTTATTTATTTATTATGGTAAGGGTTTTTATCCAGCAAAAGCCTTTTATTGATCAAGCGCAAATTATTGTATAATAATATGAAACCAATTTCAGGAGAGTTATGTCTGTAAAAGTGTTGAAAACCTCTACATAAACCAGAACAGTTAGCATTACTTTGAGTTGTCAGTTAAGAAATCACACAAATAGGCTCAAGAATTCGGGGGCTCATGGATATATCTGTACATACTGGGATAATCAACTCACAACTGCTGTAATTCCATGCAGGATGAAATATGCAAGCAGGACTAATACATGCACACTAGAAAGGAACAATCACACTACAGAGCATGAAAGAGATTAACCAAGTCATAACTGCGGCATGCTATGCCCAAAGGTATGTGGACACCTGACCATCATGCACATACGTGCCCATTATAAAACCATGGGAATTAACATGGAGCTGACTTTGCTGTTGTTACAGACACCACTATTCCGGGAAGGTGTTCCACTAGAGTTTGGACTGTGGCTGGGGTGATGTGTGCTCATTCAGCCACAAGAACATTAGTGAGGTAAGGTAAGTGAGAAGACCTGGGGTATGGTCAGTATTCCAGTTCATCCAAAAGGTGATCAGTGGAGTTGAGGTCATGGATCAGGCCACTTGAGTATCTCTACACCAACTTCGGCAAACCATGTCTTTATGCATAGGAGTAATGTCATGATGAAAGAGGTTTTGGCTGTTTAGTTCCAGTGAAATGAACTCGTAATGCTACAGCATACAAAGACATTCTTGACTACCGTGTGCTTACAACTTTGTGGCAAGTTTTGGGAAGAACCAAATATGGGTATGATGGTCAAACATCCACAAACTTTTGGCCATATAGTGTATTTCTTTTTTTTTTTTTAAATAATTTTTTTTATTGATTCTTATACACTTTTCAGAGTACAACAAAATATATCA
>JAFFST010049723.1:140307-161481 GCA_022414735.1 Noturus placidus
GGTAATAAACTGTTGCCATTTTCCCAAAAATGAGTCTCCGCTACCTCTGATGTTATACTTGATTTTTTCCAGCTTCAAAAAGAACATTAGATCTTTAAGCCAGACAGATATAGAGGGGGGTTGTGGAGAGGTCCAAGGCAACAATATTCTGCGCCGAGCAAGCAACGATGCAAAGGCCACAACACTAGCTTGTTTATGGCTCAGAGGCTGACACTGAGATGAAACACCAAAGATAGCAATTAGAGGACAAACCTCTAAATTGATTCTAAGAATGTCAGACATAGTCCCAAAAAAGGAGTTCCAAAAGTTCTGTAGTTTGGGACAGAGTGCAAACATATGACTCAGGTTACACCATATAGTGTATTTCTTGATGGGCATTCTAATGTGAGTTAAGAGACTATGGTTAGAGGTCAGTGATTAGACAGTGTTTAAAACAAGGCAAAATAAGAAGAAGAAAAAAGAAGCTGTAAATGAACATTGGATTGCGATTACATCAACCGCAATGCCTCCAGAGGGTGTCTGACTCGCACTGATTGGATCTCAGGCAGTACATTTACATTTATTCATTTAGCCGACACTTTTATCCAAAGGGACTTACAAATGAGTCAATACAAGTAAAGCAATATAAGTAAAGCGAGTTCTAGAGAAGCAAAGTGCACAGAGCAGAGGTGTAAGAGCCAGAGTAATTTATTTATTTATTTTAAATAAAGTGGGGGTTGCCATTTTAGTTGTGAGTTAAATGCGTATAGAAGAGGTTGGTCTTTAGCTGTTTTTTTTTTTTTTTTTTAATAAATAGTGACAGATTCTGCTGGCCGGATTGAGGTTGGAAGTTCATTCTACTACTGAGGGACAGTTAGTGTAAAGATTCTGGAAAGGGACCTTGAGTCACGCTGAGTAGACACTACTAAAATGTCGGTCGTTAACCGATCGCAGATTGTGTGAGGGAACGTAAACCTCAAGGACAGAGTTGAGATAGGGGGTGCTGTTCAGACAAGGTCTTGTACATGAGCATCAAGGCGTTGAATTTGAAGCCAGCTGAAGGAGGTGAAGAGGGGTGTGATGTGGGTTCTTTTAGGCATGCTGCTGCATTCTGAATCATCTGAAGGGGTTTGATTGAGCCGTCTGGAAGGCCTGAGAGTAGTGCGTCGCAGTAGTCCAGTTTTGAGATGACAAGAGCCTGGACTAGTAACTGTGTAGCCTGTTCGGTAAGATAGGGTCTGATTTTCTTGTCTATAAAAAATGTGATTTATTATACAAAATGAGCCTACAGGATCGTGCAGTTGTTGAAATGTGGTCTGTGAAGGTCAAGCTGTCATAAGTCAAGCCAAGGTTCCTGGCTGCCCTGGTTGGCTTGAGTGTGGTAATGTAGTAATGTATTAAAATAAAATTCTTTGCATCAGGCTAGCATTAGAGTGAAAACATTATATGATGGTGTAAAAAAACAAGCTAAAACCCTTGGATGCAATTCTAAAGTGAAATATTATAACTTTAGAAAACTTTTCTTTCAGGACTGCACAAAAGATTTTGTTAGCTGGGGTTTTAAGGCATCATTCAAGCAGGTAACATCAGGATAGTGAGCATCAGGTGCATATGTTATGCTAATATATTTGTGTAAGTAATTGTGCATGCGAGGTTGAGGGGACTGCAGCAGGAGTTCAATCAAATAATTAATACAAACAATTAATACCAAGACTAATAAAATTCCAACTTGTGTCAAATACTAAGGCTCAAACTTTAGTTCAAGCACTTTATAAACTCAGCAAAACAATCGATCATGTTTTCCAGAATTTTTCATTTCAAAAACATTACTTTAAGTAGGGCATGGTAAGGTGATATAATGGTGCAGCGAGAAGTGGTGGTGTCTTACAGCTCGTTTGTGTGGACTTTGGCATGTTCTCCCCATGCCCACACAGATTTCCTCACACCTCCCCACAAACATTGAGAGGAGACTCTAAATTACCCCTAGGTGTGAATGGGTGCATGACTGTTATTCATCCAGGGTGTAATCCTTCCATGAGTCCAGTGTTTTCAGGATAGGAGCCAGTATAAAGAGTGTACTCAAGGTAATAGGATAAATGACTTAATGTAGGTGTTTCCAGTACATTTTGCGAACACTGAACCTAGTAAATGATGGACATCAGCTGCTATCACAATTGCTGCAAACACAACAGCTGGTTGTCATTTATGACACACAGCTGTGGACGACAAGCCTGTCTTCAGCAGAGAGAAAATAAACAAAACTAATGTAGGCTGTACAGTAAAGTCACTGGTCAATCCGACATCTGCCATGCTGTCAGCAGGCCAACTTCCCACATTCTACTAAGCAGGCTTATTTGAATGCTGACCGTACTAAATCTGATCATAATGCTCACAAAACACAAACGGTGATGATGTACATCAATACCAGGTGATTAAATCAGCTCATTTGTCATCCAAATAATATCCAGATACAGCATCAGATGTTAAGGTGTGCATGGACTATTTGATTACCCGATCGAGCTCCAGTGTGAATTTTTGGTCCCAGGACTGATTGCTGATGGGTTTCCAGCTCGTCTGCCCCACGACTGTGTTGTCCAGTTTCAGAACAGCGCTGATCTCATCTGAATATACAACACAAACACTGCATCTTACATTGCTCTGAATAGAGCCATACCAAAACTTAAGTTGTGGTCCATCCAAATATTTTACAAATTTTAAATAGAAGTCTGATTTTGTTTCCAAAAGAACAGTAAATCGCTGCCTTCAAAATGCCTCTACTACTATACACACACACACACATAATTAATATTTTATATATATTATATATATATATATATATATACACACGCACACACACACACACACACCGTATATACATACCGGATAATAAGGCGCAGTCTCAATTACGGGGTCTATTTCTGTACTTGACCAATACATAAGGCGCATGCTAAAACACACGGTTGTTACGCCAACCAAAGTCACACAACATTTTTACAGAATTTGGAACTCAGTCCACACATTAGGCGCACAGCCGATTTTTGAGAACATTTAAGGCTTTTAGGTGCGCCTTATAGTGCCATCCATCCATACACACACACATACAGCGTGTTATATAGCAAGCTGAATTGGCACTTCAGTCAAGTGCTGAAGCTTTATATGGAATATTCAGACAGACATTCACTTGGGATATTCTGCCTTTTCTTTCAGAAGCATCTAGTCACCAAGTGCCAAGATTTGCAATGTTTTTCCAAATGCACCAGCATTAGAAGCCCTTTCCATATCTCCATCAGTCATTTTATTCTAAAAACGAAGAAATGCTGAAGGCACTCAACTGGACAGCTCGTCTGCTTTGGAAAGGTTTCTGCTGCTGCCTGATTTGTTCTTGTTTGTTCGGCTCATGAAGGAGGAACGTGTTTCACTCGGGCTCCAGCCTGGCAGGGACACAGATGTGGCTTTAGACCGGCCTGGAACATTCTCCAGCAGATCCTGACAGCCCATGAGCCTCACCTCCAATGTTCCTGTACACAGCACACACAGACAGAGAAAAAAAAAACTAATTACTAAAAACAAGTCACAGTCTATTCTACTGAATATACTACAACTGATTAATCAAAATTAACTGTTGATCTTAATCCAGTGATGCGTCTGCTGAGCTGCCATGTTTCTCAAAATTTTCACAGAAGGAATGTGGAAAGATCTCACATGTTCACATGGGCTTAGTGTGTTGCTAGTGTGTAAAAAGTCAACTGTGATTCACAGTTAAGTTAGACAGCTGATCCTCATCTCACTGCTGAAAGTTAATCAAGATTAACAATACATCAGTGAGAAAGCTACTAACTGCTTGTCTTCTATTCCAGCACAAAAATAGCTGCAATCATTATTGTTCCAAGTAGACACTGATGGCTAGCGAGACAGCCTGGTTAAAATGAAAGCTTTTCTAGCGCATGATTTCTTTTCAGTGATTGAATATATAGTCTGTCAAATCACATTATGATGGGTCTGTTGGAAGTAATGAAAAGTTATTCAGTTCCCCCAAACCAAAACCACTGGCTAAACTTCACTGTTGGGTCAGCTTTCTCTGCAACTACAAGTCTGTAGTTCTGATGTCATTTCTGGAGTAACTTGAGCACATACACACACACACACACGACAACCTCCAATCCAGATGAACATTGATGAGCTGATGCTTGTACACTAAAAGGTGTGAAGGTATACCATGATGAGGAATTCTAAAATAGTTATGTTGTCAAAACCATGCTGTACCAACCACAAACATTGATTTATAATGGTCAACCTAGAGTACCGTTTATTTTTTGTTATTTTTGGACTCCCAGGCATTAGGTGTGTGTGTGTGTGTGTGAGAGAGAGATTACCTGTGAGAGCTGCTGGTTTAGCCACAGTGCTATACTGGTTGTGAGAGGAGATTATGCTCTGGCGTGGGCTCTGAGGCGTCGCCACCATGAAGAGCTCATCCGAGATCAAGTTGGCCTTTGGGTGGCTCTGCGGTAGCTCGCTCAGCCTCTGCTCCAGAGAAAACCTCAGCAGGTCCAGCTTCTGACTTGACTCGTTAAAGCGTGCCTGGGCCTGAGGTCAGACTTAGATCAGTTATGTCACTGGCTCGGCATCAAACTAACACATTTATACATCTGATTAACATATTGCTATTACGGCTCACACTAACGATTATTTTCATAATCAATTAATCTGCTGATAAATTTTTCGATTATCCGATTAATCTGATTATTGGGGGGGGGTTCCTATTGTTTTACTCGTGTTTCCTTTGAACACAGCATTTTCTATTAGACATTACAGACGTACTTGCACTAAACTGTTTCTCATCGCATCGACACTGCGATTGAGGCGCAACGTGGCAAATCGTAATATAGCTTGCTGCAATTGAGAAACAGATTTTATACTGCACGTGTGCAAATACAGCATATAATGACAAACTTTAATTAAACTAAACCGTTTCTGCAACTCACACCGGTTTCCCAAACCCCTTACACACTGTGGAGCACTGTGGATATAACATAAAAGTTTGTGGTCAAAAGACAAGCTCTGCTTTGTAAAGTTTACAGGTTACAGTCTTCACTGTATTTAATATAAAATGCTCCCATGCTTTAGAGGACTTGGAGGTCGCACACTTTTTTCTGCCATCACTTGACGATCTGCCGCAAGCAGACAGACTAATCAATAATGAGATTCAATGACAATTTCAATAATCAATTTTATTTATCAATTTTGTTGCAGCTCTGACACTTTCATTACTATTTTTGTTTACTGTGCACTTCATTTTCTTATACACATTCATGAACTAATTGAATCTTTTATTGCATTATCACTCATCATTCTTTACTGTAAACAGAATATATATAATGATTGATTTGAGTGGATCTGTATAATACAGCAAGGTTGGAAGGTCACACAGACATCAGGTTTCAGTGCAATACTAAAAAGTGTTACACTGAGAAATAATGGTCTTTTATCGACAGGTCATGAGCCACAGACGCTAATGTCTGACTCACATTCCACACAGTGTTGTTACAGCATCAGTGAGAATTCACACTGCAGTGTGAACAACTTCTTTTCTTTCCATTATGCCAAGACTGAAGGACAAAGACGCCCTGCACACTTCTCAGCCATGATGCGTTTAATGTCCAAATTGTCCTTCAAACAAGCAAATATTGGACAAACTAGTGTAAACTACTCTGATGCAATTACACCGTCATCCTATGCCTGCGATCCATCACATCCAACACATTGGGTTTTTTTTGTGTTTTGTTTTTAAAAAATTTGTCGTCATGTTAGAATTTCTGGTCTTTTATTTGCTTTTGTATCGACTAAATGTCATTCACATCAATCCTAAGTTTATGATGCAACTTTTTAAAATTTCATTTGTACTTTGTTTGCATATTTGTGCACATGAAATAAGTTGCAACTGAAACGGGTGAAATGAATACAAAATGTCGAATAAATGGCTCCAATATTATATAATATATATTTTATGTAATATATTATTATAATATTATGTCTCTAATATTATATATTTTTGTCATAAAAAATGAGACAGTGGTGAATTGAATGCACCTCTGAATGAGCTTTCCCTGAGCCGAGCAGCTTCATGACGTTCTTGGCTCCCTCGGCCACGGCAGACTCGATCCGGAAGTGATGTCGCAGCTCCTCCAGTCGCAGATCCAGAGGACTGATTATAGACTTGTTTGTAGGCACTGCAGGGTCAAAAGTCACCAACGTTAGCTTCATACAGTCACACGACGCTTCCTATAAAACGAGGCAGTTAAGATTTGAGAAAGAACGCAAACATTTCAACAACTATAATGGTGAATGTAATGAATGTACAGATTCTGTGCTGTAAACATCTCTCATTTTAGATGCTGGACTAGGGGTGGGTGATATGGCCAAAATATCACCTCACAATATTATCGCATTGCCATGCTACACATGTCACAGATATTTTTTTCCTGTAGTAGAATAATAGTGTAGTAGATTCTACTACACTAGTAAAATTAAATCGATTACACCCCACCTTTTTACCTTGACCTCATTTAAGTTTTGTCCGTCTCATAGATTTGAGGGATTCACCTCCCGTGAGGGTGGTGACCACGTCTATAGGCGTCCTGTGAGGACAACGCTAATGCTACCATAGCCGTCCCTTGAGGACAAAACTACCGTGTCTGTAGGCAACCCGTGAGGACAACACTATTGGTGGCTTTTAGATGACTGTTGTTGCAGTAATTACACTCAGATTAAAAAAAAAAATCTGTAACCACCAGAACTTTGTCATCAGCTGTCTTGGGTCACAATAACACAATCGCATTTATGTGATCTGAGGCCCAGCAAATGCCATGGCCCGCGGAGCTTAACTTCCAAACGATTAATTATTTTACAATACGTCTGCGACAATAAAATCGAGCTGAAATCTGTAAGTGTAAATGGTCATAACCACCCTAGCTAGCTTAGTGACCACAAGGAAAACAAAACCACCAATCACCCATCCGCATTGGATCTCTCAATCTCCAGCATAAATGGTAAATGGCACACATATAGTGCTTTTATCAAAGCGCTTTACACTGTCTCATTCACCCATTCACACACACACCAATGGTAGCAGAGCTGCCATGCAAGGCACTAACTTGCCATCAGGGCATCTTAGGGTTCAGTGTCTTGCCCAAGGACACTTCGGCATGTGGAGTCATCCGGGCCGGGAATCGAACCACTAACCCTACGATTAGTGGACAGCCCACTCTACCGACTGAGCCACAGCCGCCCTACCACAGCATAGTAACAGACATGGATTTACATCAAACATCTGGGGAATATTCATACGAATGAGAAAGTCTGTGCAGAGACCTTACTCAGCTGGCTTGCAACAAGAAAGGTTTCAGGCTAATACATGACATGCTTTTGAAATGTTTAACTGGTTGTCAGAAAATAAATAATAATAAGACTCCCGTTCAAGGTAAGCCTTAAATATGGCTGCGGTCAGAATATCCCATCTAACATGTATGCAGAACATGAGGGTTAAGAGTCTCCTTAAAAGAAAACTTTACCTTCATTGTTCTCGTAACTCGTCTCATTGGTCTGACTCGCTTTGAGGATCTGCATCCGAATGAACTCTATTTTGGTCTTGCTGTCCTGGAGCATTTGCTGGGCCATGGCAAGTAGCTTACGATCCTGTAAAGGAAAGGAAAGGAAAATAGAAAGAAGCTTTACTTTCAACTAAATCCTGTCTAGTTCAGAAATAATGCATCAAGTCTCATCCTTGTACAAAAGCTACACACGCACGACTGTAATGTCTTCGTGCGTGTATCTGTGTAACATGAAAGAATTCAGTTTATTTTCGAAATCACATATTTCTCATGTTTTGCTCGTCATCACACTGAGTGCAAAGATCACACTTCTGTTTACTTCTAACAGTACACAAGGCCAATGAATGCAAATATGTCAGACATCTCTGAACTGCTGCATTTCCTTTTGACAGCCATTAATATGAACGTCACCTCAGAAGGCTTACCTGCTGGAAGTGCTTTCCACTTCCACAGGAAGTCCTGCATGCATGTTCCTCCATGTTTCACCACTATTAGCTACCCATAAAACAATAAAAATAAAAAAATATAAAGTTGTGCGCAACCTGATCAAAGTCAGTTATGAGACATTATGTAAATGTTTTTTTAAAAATGTTCTTGCACTAGTAGCTAGGCAACTGCCAATACTTCAAATATGAGGCAGTTATTTTGATAGAAAAATAATCATGCTTTAAGATATCCTCACATCTCGATTCCCTTTAGCTTCCACACCCCTCATCAGTGCTAGTGTGTTGTATACGGAACTGCTCAGTAGCTTCTCAGCTTAAATGAACAAACGCTGATTGTACAGAAGTGATAAAGAGACCTATGAAACCAGTCCTAAACATAAACAAAAACACACAAGTGCTATTTACTGTTTTTCCAGGAGCTATAGCAAAAATAATATTCCTATAAATCTAAGCTTACATACAGTGGACATATTATAAATGCTCCAAGTCCCATTCATTAGCGGCACACACACCCCACTCACATCACCCACGGAAAAGAATATAAAGGGCTCAATATATGACCGAAAGCCCTGGTTGTCTTTTATGCCAAGTGGACACGGTATGATTTTCTAAAATCACAGAATTGCTGTACACCTACATGACATGAATTTGCAATCTGTTGTTTTTGGATGCATCGGTGTGCACAATATATGAGTGATCACAGATGAGGCTAACAGGCACTACACCATCCGTCAGTTGGAAACACCCCTGATCTTGATCCCCAAATTCTACTTTCTCACAAAAATAAATATGAGAGCTGTCCATCAGTCAAGAGTAAGTGGTTTGGTGATTGGTTCTGCATGTTTTTTGTACTGAAACAAGAAAAATAAAAAATACAAGCAAAATGTCGAGGAAGGATTGTGGAGATGCAACCAATCATTGTTATGAGATAAAGAGGTGTTGAATTAAAATCGATTTTATTTGTATAGCGCTTTTAACAATGGACATTGTCACAAAGCAGTTTTACAGAAATAACTACATTCAGGACATACATTTTAAATGTATGAATTCATCCCTAATAGAGTAAGCAAGACATGACCGTGGCAAAGAAACTCAGACACTATGAGGACAAAATCGAGAGGAACCAGACACAAAAGGAACCCATCCTCATCTGGGTGACACCAGATAGTGTAATCATAAATCAATGCCTCCTGAGACGGTGTACTACATGGTCAAACGGTGCAATTGTATAACAACGAACATCATTATAGTTTTTACATGAAGTCTGTTTTGTTGAACTTATCCACTGTGATCACGGAATAACTGTTCATATGAATTGAGGTCAAAAGCCATTTACAATGTTCTTTAAGTAGTACAATCCTCAATAATCTTCAGGCTGTCCATGTGGAACCGTCCTCAGTAGTAGCAAATTATTTCCAATTAATGAGAAACTCCAGCCAGAAGTAGGACATAAGGATGGACCAGGCAGGTCCGGAAATCAGAAGGGGTCAGGATCACCCCCCTGACCCCTGTATTGCAAAGAAACAGTCATCATCATGAATCACGTTTTTTTTTTTTTTGTTGTTCCCAACAACCATCTTACAGAACCACACGGACGATTCAAGATGGTTGAGAAAATCGGGTCACTAAACCGCTCACACTTCATGCAGCCCTTTGACGCGGAGGTGGCAGGTTGTCAGAGATCCCCAAATAAAGCTACATTCAATTTACCTCAAAAGTCGTAAGTCGGAATTTCAGGAATTACAGAATTTGCAACCTCTGTGCGCTCGAGCTACAAAGTGTATATGTGTGTGGGGGGAGGGGACGACAACCTTTTGTTAGCAAAAGTCAGTTGTTAGCTAACTGGTCAGCTAATGTTAGTTATAAGTCTGATGCATATCATTCTTTAATATGTTATATATATTTACCTCCTCAAGACAGTGAACTGTATAGTCATAGTTATACACTTAACACGCTCATACTGTAGGTCTGTTAGTTGATTGTGTACAGCAAATATGCTTTATGGTGTTTACTTTTAATGCTGTGAGTAGCCTTGTTAGTTTGATGTCACTTGCTGAACTCAAAGTTAAGGAGACCGCCCTGAGATTTTGAGTATGGATTCTTAGTTTTTCCCCTAGTCAAACATTGGAAATTCTGAGTTAAGTGTTTTAAGTCGAATACAGCATTAGCTTGCAACAGGGAAACCAGGTAGCGTGTATTCAGTATTAAACTGGCCCTTGGTCCTATACTTATTTACTGTGGAAAGAGTTGAGAATGCTAGGAAACAAACAACGTTCCAAGACAACTAATGACGTTAGTTTACTTGTGCCTTTAATTAAAAAATGTTTTTAAAAAGAAATGTCTTTCTTGAGTGACTAAAGTCGATCCAAATTTCTCTAGCCAGCAAGAGAAAAAACACTGTTAAGCCCCACCCACAGGACAGATTTGTGCAAGAATGATGAAAGTAACCTTGCAGAGCTTAAGCGAAAAGTTTGAAAGTGTAAACAAACACTCTGGTAGTGCATTCTTAAACCAAATTGAGAGAAACAAAGCTTAGAAAACTGGTAAAGAATGTTGTTCATTTGAAGACTATGTTAAATTTTCCACGAGTTCCGTTTTCAGTAGGGCCCCCCCTCATTGCATATTTCTGTTAATTTCTTGAATAGTTATGTTCAAAGCGTTCGGCACAAGTTTAACTCCATACAATAGGTCCATGAGCTGCTATTGTCAGTTTCCTATTATGTTGTGCATCTAAAAAGTAATTTCCCCTCCACATTACTGACTCGCATCTGTTTTCAGTTCATTACATACAGCCTGTCTTAGAGATCAAAAGAAACAGTCGTGGAGGATAATGGATTTGTACCAATTCCCCAGAAATATTTTTTAGCAAAATCTTCAGACTGTTCTAAAATGGCAGCTGCATGCCATTTCACATCATCCAGGAGCTTTCAAACCATCCACTTCATCATTAAGACTCATGCACTTCATCACCCCGACACCCAGTCCAAGAGCAATTCAGAAGCACACTACCTTGTAGGAACCGTTGGAGTACATCTGTATCATATTCTCAGCACCTTGCTTCACTTTGAGCTCGATGTCGTTCTGCTTCTTGAGTGCGGCCAGGCGACTGCTGTTGGTGCTGCATGGAGTGTCTGGAGTCAAAGGGCACTCTGAAACTGAAATAGATAAATAAATAAACTCACTCAAAATAGAGGTCAAAAGTACTTCATAATTTACAGTTCATTTATCACACAGACCTTGATTATGTGAAAAAAAAACAGAATATACTATAAAGCTGCTTTCACATTTTTCCCCCTCAAACACTAGTGCACACTTTTTGGTAATCCTATGTGAAGCGGCTGCAAGGCGTTTTTTGTTTTTTTTTTGGTCACAGGGTTGTTCAACATTTTTCAGAAAGAGCCAAGTGACAAGTGTTTATTTTAACTTTTGACTAATCAGGATGCAAGTTTGGGGGGAAAAGAAAGAAAAACCAAAGATGGAGAAAAGAGCATAGGGAAAAATGATTTCAATATTCCATAAAATAATTTGTCACAGTGATGTATGGAGCACAGTGGCCTAGTGGTTAGCACATTTGCCTCGCACTTCTGGAGTTAGGGGCTCGATTCCCCACTTAACCCTGTGTGCACAGAGTTTGCATTTTTCACCCTGTGCTTTGGGGGTTTCCTTCGGTTACTCCAGTTTCCTTCCCAGGTCCAAAGATGTGTTGTAGGCTGATTGGAATCTCTAAATTCTCCGTAGTGTGTGTGCACAATTGTGCCCTGCGATTGGTTGACACCCATCGTCCAGTGTTTCCCCCACATCCCCTGAGATGATATAATTATTATTAATAATAATTTAGATTTATATAGTGATTTTCTAGGCACCCAAATCATTTTACATTGTATGGGGGAAATCTCAACCACGTCAGTGTGTAGCATCCACCTGGACGATGCGACGGCAGCCATAGTACGCCAGAACGTCCACCACACACCAGCTACTGGTGGAGAGGAAATGAGAATGATTTTGCTGATTCAGGGAAGGAGGTTATTAGGGGGCCATGACAGATAAAGGCCAATGTAGGAATTTAGCCAGGCCACTGGGTTAAACCCCTACTCTTTACGAGAAGTGTCCAGGGATTTTTAATGACCACAGAGTGTCAGGACCTTATTTTAACGTCTCATCCAAAAGCCTGTGCTGTGGTTTTTTTTTTTTTTTTTTTAAGCTCCAAGCTCCCCCACAAACCTGTGTAGGATAAGCTTTACAGAAAATTGCCGGATGTCCATAATTGTCTATATTTTGGAACCAATTAATTGTATCTTTATTACTACAACTAATAATTCTAATTTAGATAGCAAATTAGGATAGTCAGTCAGCCAATACTAGCTAGGACTGAGAATGTATGATTGTTGAGACACTGTGGGTGTCATGTGAACTACTTTTTTTAAAAATATATAATCAGCACATATGGTGCTTACTGAAAGCACAAAAAAAAAAGTCTGTGAAAGCAGCCTAGAGCAACAGGAAATATGTCGGTCACTCAATGAGCATTGTTGGGTTTGTTCAGCATCATAGAAGTGCTGCTATAAAAGGCTTTTCTAACTGTAGTATTAGAGCTAGAAATTTTCTAGTATTATATGTAGAGGTACACTGCTCCAATTTCTTCAGCCGTACAAATTGGAATGGTTCTTTAGTGTAAATGTACATTTTGTGGCGGGAAGGAAACTCTGAATGAGTCAGTCATTCATTTTATTAATGAGTCCCCCACTAGCTATCTTTCACTATGAGAGACTAAACGTTGCATGTTGCTCCAAAGTGTGATGCTAATACAATATTACTTCACATGTGAGTAGATGCAGACAATATGTCCACACAAACGCATTTCTACAGGATTTGTTCAAAATCTCTCAAAATGAAATGATCTAAAACAATCTGGTAAAAAGGGGAAATTTAACCTCGAACACATGTTCATTCTGTACATTAGACAGACAGTGTTCTTTGTACTATATTATTACTTTGTGCTTTGGCCCCCAAAACATTTCCCTCACAGTTCAGACCTTAGGGCCGAGTTTCCAGACAGGGATTAAGCTCAGCATTAGACTAGAGAGCGTTTATAAACGAACAACCCCCGTGACAGTGTAATTTAGTCTAAGACATGGATTAACCTGTGTCTGGAAGACTGACTGAAATTACACTGTAACGTGCCGGACGATATATAAACAACTCTGAAGTCAACGTTGCAAGAGCTTGACTATCAAGGCAAGAAAAGCTAAAACAGATTTCACACAGCAAAGTCGGAGCTAAACGGTTCATTTCTAATGCTGACTGTTATTCAGGGTTATAAAACTGGGATATTATCTGTACAATAACTGGTAATGTTTTGGCTTTGTGTTCACATTACATTGTATAAAAGGGTCAGGGCCAGGGTCATTACAGAAAGCCAGAATGTTCTTGTGTTCGCTGGAGTTTGGTACATTTTTGCAATAAACAAAAAAGAGCTGTCTACTTTTCAGCCAATCAACAAGCCTTTTTTCATTTATTCACCATTAACTGTTCAAACAAAACTCTTTGCTAACTTTTAAAAGATTCTGGGAACTACAGTACATTTTGCACTAAAAAGTGTCATATGTTGACCCAACCCCCCGCCCGTATTTTTCCTCAGGTAAACATGAATGAATGTTTTTACTTAAAGTTTCTCATTAAAATATTACTAATTAATTATAGCTAAATAATAATAAAAATTATACATAACCCGGACAGTTAATGTTCCAGCTTTAATAACCCCAAATAACAGACAGAATTAGAAATGAACTATTTAGCTTAGTCTTTGCTTTGCAAAATGTGCTAGCTTTTTTGCCTTGCTACAGTAGTTTAATATGTTAATTTTAATAATAAAAATTCTAGCACTGACAGTTGGTTTTTGTTTTAGCCGAGAATTCTGGTTTCGGTGTAATACTGTACCGAACTTGGGCTTTCTACACAAATGTAATTGGTTAACTGTAAGCAAATCCCCACATTAATGTTCTCGGGTAAAAAGGGGCTAGCTTTCTTATTTTGGGCAAATGTGAAGCAGTAGGACACCAGTAATCACTGCAAAAATTATAGATGAGTTTAGAAGCCTGTGAAAGCTTCAAAAACCTAGGTAAATTTTTATTATTTTTTTTATTGTGCGTGCGAGCAAGCGAGTGAGTGAAAAAGAGCGCGAGAGCGTGAGCGTGCATAACCTGTCTTCAGCAGAGCACGCACGAATCGGTAAATAACACACCGACGGAACACCTCGGGGGAGAAAACAAACTGAAAGAGGGAGCAAAGGAAAACGAGAAGGAGGTTTTCCAGACAACATATCGACCCTTATAAACACCACAGATTGGAAAACATTAGTTTAATGTTTAAGACTGCACTTAACCTACTGTGAGCACTGTGTCAGCGCTGCATGCACTTGACCTTTGAACTGCCTGACATGGTGTACATTACAGGCCAAGGACAAAGATAAAAACAAATTTAACACCATTTGCCTTTTCCTACACCAAAAACTACCCACAAACTCACACATTCAACAGAGCTCTTCTGAAATCCCAAGTGATGAGATCATGCGCTCGTGTCAGAACAAGCATGCACAAATACACATCTAGAAGTAACAGGAATAATTCACCTTCATAATGGCCTACCATCTGATATTCAGTGAGACAAATATGTAATATAAACTGAATGAAATTCTTAGGGTTAGAAAATTAAACAATTACTTGCAATTTAGCTGGCCTCAACATCGACACTGATGAGGCTTTCAAGATCATATGCAATAAGCCATTGTAATACTGTGCACCCCAACTAACATCGACTGACTACAGTATCGCCCATGGCTCTGAGGAGGAAAAAAAGGGAGTGGCCAGACATACAGTATGTAATGCGTGTCATGTACATATTACTTCATTACAGCAGAAAAAACCCAACAAAACAGTACAATGACAAACTCGCTTGTATTAAACCCTAAAAGTTATGAAACAAAATCTTCCGCCATCGCCTTTTCGGTCAGCTCGAGTCACGTGATAAATGAAATCTGATGATAATGCCATAACATCTTAAAAATAAAATTCAGAATGAGAAGCTCATTGCTAGCACATCGCAAAAACTAAAATAAACAGTGGTGGAATAAAAAAATATGCACTTGGTATGAAGAAAAATGGTACTGAATTCCTGTTTTGAACTCGATAGGTCTTATGACAGAAAAGCAGAAAAAGAACTTTACCAGGGCAGTCAAGCTAGAGGTGAGAGATAGCCATAATAAAGAACAATATCACAACTACCAATTTAAAAAAATAAATAAATAAAAGTATGTAAAATATATAAACGGTGAACCAGGATTCAAAAATGAACCAGGATTCAATCATACAAATACAGAAATTCTAAGAGGAATAACTGTACACTACATACAGTATGTATTTGGCTGATAAAGTTGAAATTTGGCTTAAACACTACTCTTTATCTGCACGAACCATTTCAAACACTTTTTACATATCCTTAGTGTAATCTTCATATTTGTATAGAGACAGGGAAAAAAAAAAAAGAGAGAGAAAAGAAGCTACTTATAGACAAAGAGATTGGTGTCAAATCTCAGCCAGGAGCAAGACAGTTTAAAGCTTCGACATTCAGCAATACAGGAAAAGATCAAACAAGGAAACAAACCTTGTATTCGTTAACAATGTTTCAAACATTAAATGAATGACAGTTGAGTGTGAAGAAACAGAAACTAACTGAGACGAGGCACAGTCATTCATGCTTGCATTACATCTTGTTCTCTTGGTCAATATTACACAAGTAATAACACTACTACACCTGAGATACAAAGAGAGCTTTCATGAACTGGTCAAACGAAAACTGCAAAACAGGAAGAGTAAAAATAAAATAAATAAAAATCCCTCGTATTCCAATGGCAATCCTGTGTAAGTGTTAAAGCACTGGAACATGATCAGCTTAGCGGTATGAAATGAGCACCAATACCGATTTTAACCACCAAAATATTCTCAGATTAAAAATGACCATGTTACGCAAGGGGGGAAACCTTGACCTGCATTTCAGCTAAAGACATTCCAAAGATTGTGGACATTGTAAACCCACTAACAGTCAAAAGAGTCATGTAGTTAAATAAATCACAGCATCAGCTGCAGGCAGCATGTGAAATTAAAGTGTGGAAACAATGCTGCACAAGAAAGCAGTGTCACAAAGCAGGAGTCTTTCTCGCTGAGCTGCTCAGCTACACTGGATAGAATTACTGCCACAGAAATAATAATTAAGTAAACAAGTCTAGTATACATGTACTACATATTCAACTAAAATTAAACTAAAATTGTTATTTCTTTGTTGAAAATGGAAACTAAGGAAAATAATGATCAATAATTCTGGTCTAATTTGGTCATTTTTAGATTTGAACTGGTATGGTTTTTTTTGTGCGGTAACTTGGAGGCAGTAACGTTTTAGTAACATTAGATGTCCATGAATGTTTACAGTTTATCTTTGATGCAGGTAATTATTACATTTGCAAGTGTCCATTTACCAGTCCCTCCAGGATTTCACGATCGCAGAATTGAACTCAAAATCAAGCAAAATCATTGCGCCAAAGCCCATATCGAGTCGCATGCATCAAACATAAGTACAGCTAAAAGGTCTCATTTACCAACAAACATCTCTGCGAAAGACCGTGCAAACTTTTTGCATAGTTTTCATTTTCAAATGAAAACTTCTCATGTAATGGCAATTTCGCCAATTCAAGTAGTTGCAAGACACCTCAATAAATTTCACCACAAATTTTGTGCCACAGCAGAATCAAGCATTTTTGTCCACAACAATAGCAAAAACTCTGTACGGACTGGTATACCAATTCATGTTTCATAATGTTTACAACACTGCAGCCCAGCACAGAACGTGTTTTTAGGAGTTTGCAAACAAATACACAGTTTTTATACTTAATACACTCAGAATTCAAAAGGGACCAAACTGTACTTTTGCTCATCACTGTGTTGGCATCATCAATGGAATATCTTTCACCTTTAAGCTTTTAGATCAAAGCTTTAAAAACAAAAAACATTCCAGAGGTACAAATGATGCACACTTTTGACGGGATCACACCAGCAACAGAAAAGTATTCTTTGGAAGTTTTACATCAGAGTGTCTGAGACATGATTAAATTTTTTATTACTCTCTTACTTTCGATCCAAAATAAGTTGAGCACAAATGTCATTTCTCTCTATCTGGTGCATGGATTAGAACTGGTTTGCTTTTTCATTTTTGATCTTTTTGCATTCCTCTCCAGCATTCCACATCTACCAGGCTAGAAAGAAATAAAGAATGGTTAACACTATTTACGGGTTAGCCTACTCTGCTTATAGGAAGCCTAGGTTAAAAATAAAACCAAACACTGCACTGTTTCACTGTTCCAATCTAGCCAGATATACTGGTATGTAGATACTTTGTTGAGTGATTTGTGGCTTGCAGAATTGTATGGGAAGAAAAAAAAAATACAGATTTTCAGGAAAACCTGGTCAGAGCAGTGATCTAATGCTAAGCTATCTTCCAGTAGACAGGCATGCAGGAAGTGGTGAATTCTACACGGAATTTTTTTGTGATTCTTGCTTGATTTTTACTACTGCTTAAAAAAAAAAAAAACACTAAGTGTGCTTTTATTGTGCAAAACCGCAATTGCAGGAAATAGTTTTTTGCAGTGATGTTTGTTGGAAAATGAGACCTTTTAGCTGTACTCGTTGCACATGAATCCTGGAAGGACTGAGGAATTATGGGGAAAATGTTTGTGCTAGACTTTCTTGAAATCACACTGGAACCAAAAAATAGCATCAAGTGGTTCTAATTAAGCACTTTTTAAAATAACATTTTCTCTGTAACAATTGACAGTTATTTTGAGTGTGGACTATCTCCAGGTTTCTTCCTCGTGTGGTCTCCGGGAGCTTTTTCTTGACACTTCTGCCTCTGGCTTGCTCATTAAGGAGATAAATCTAATCCGGATTTCTATAAAACTGCTTTGTGACTATGTAGATTGTCAAGAGAGGATATGTACACACAGAGGTCATAAACCTGGCTGTGAATCCTACAGGCCTTCTCTTGCCCTACTTCATTAAATGAAGCAGAGGAGGAAGGATTCCTAACAAAGCGTGAGAGATTGTGCAATCATAGCTCTGGCTTGTTATGCACCACTAGACATCTTTCCCATTATTCTACTCAAACACATGTGTACATGCTCTCTCATACCCCCTCTCAAACACACACACACACAGAGGGGTCATCATGATTATTGCAAAAATTTTTAATGGCAATCATTTAAGTAAGTACCACAATTGTTATTATTTCCATGTAAGCCTATAATCAGGCAGAACACATCAGAAAACTGATTCGTACCAGATTCACTGATATCAAAATCACCACACCATCATTAGGTTAAGGTCTTTAATTCAAACACTATATTTTGTCATGTAACTAAGTATTTTACAGTCACAAAAAAATGTTTTGTCTCAGTACATATTTCCTTTCCATAATTTGTTACAATGTTTATTGTTCTGAGCAATTAGTTTATGTATCATTTGGTTACAGATTAAAAAACAGACATAAGGAGGATATGCACCATTATACTGTTTCCATCATAAGGGAATATTTGTTTTATAAGAAAAAAAAAAAAGATAAATAATTGTAAAGTAATAATTGATTAAGTGTTTAGTTGTCACAATGACTCCCATCACACCCAGTATCACCAACAGGTTAATACCAGTTAAAAACAAACAAAAAAAAAGGTGGATCAGATATTGGCCAAAACTTATTGTATATTCAATTCTGCAACAAATATTGGAAAGATTGGAATTGAGTTCGGAACACACATTTATTTTTGGAACTGGAAATGTTCACACATTATGATTATTATATTCACAATGCATGATTGTGAGTGTGTGTGTGTGTGGGGGGGGGGGTTAACTATTGGTATGGGCTGGTAAGGTTTCAGCATACGTATCAGAAAAAAAAGGCATTGTGCCAGTTCCATTTCAAATGCAATAAAAGCTTTTTGATATTGATACTGAAACTGGAATTCATAGTTTTCTTGAGATCCAAGACCAACAATATTTCTTTTTGAGAAGAAGTGTCTGGGCATGGCCTACAGTAATATCCTAATGAGCATGCTCGACTCCCAGCCTGTTACACCAGCAAAGCAGGACTAAACAGCAGTGCTAGTGGGAGAACGGGGTTAATTAGACCACGGGTTCATAAAATTAATTCCAGAGACCCCTTAATACACATTTATGAATATAAATAAACTATTCAAATATTAGGCTCATTATGTAAATAGTGTGTGCAGCAATTTCCTTTTATTTATTAAATAAATAATTCACAGACCCCCTGGCTATGCTTCAAGGAGAGGTCATGGATTCTAAACCACAATTTTATTTTATTTAAATTCACACCTCCAGGGTACGGGGTTCGAGTCCCGCCAGGGCCATGTGCGGAGTTTGCATGTTCTCCCCGTGTGTCGGGAGTTTCCTCCGGGTACTCCGGTTTCCTCCCCCAGTCCAAAGACATGCATGGTAGGCTGATTGGCGTGTCTAAAGTGTCCGTAGTGTATGAATGTGAGTGTGTATGTGATTGTGCCCTGCGATGGACTGGCACCCTGTCCAGGGTGTACACCGCCTTTAACATTCAATTATTTACAATATATAAGGCCAAAAGTTTGTGGACATCTGAACAATACACCCCTATGTGGTTCTTCAATAAACTGTTGCCATAAAGTTCAAAGCACACAATTATCTACAATGTCTTTGCATGCTGTAGCATTAAGATTTCTCTTCACTGGAACGAAGGGTTCCAAACCTGTTCCAGCATAACGCTGCCCCTGTGGACAAAACAACATCCACGAACACATGATTTGCAGTTTGGGGTGAAAGTCATTGAGTCATTGAATACTTTTGAGATGAACTGGAATGTTGACTGCACCCCAATTCTCCTCCAAGACCAGTGCCTGAACTCTCCGACACTCTTGAATCTGAATCAGCAAAATCCCCACAGCCACGCTCCAAAATCTGGTGGAAAGCCTTCCCAGATGAGTGGAGGTTATCATAACCACAAAAGAGGACTACATCTGGAATGGGATGTTCAAGAAACACAGGTGTAGTGGGTATGTGTCCACATACTTTTGGCCATATAGTGTAGTTTATTGTTTTTACTGCTTAAACACAAACAGTAATTTTACCTAGAAGTTGCTGTTTAGAAAGAAAACTCCTCAACTTGATATCAAAACACTTACCACTTTACAACACAGAGCTTTAGAACTGTAGATTGAACATTGCTCTTTTGTATACTTGTGGTGTTCTTTTTTTTTTTAATACATTGCTTTGTACCAAAAGTGAAACTTTACCTCGAAGCTCGTCAGGGTCTTTGACTACTATATGGGCATTGAGTTCCTGCAGCTCCTGGTGCAGCTCCTCCACCTTCTTATTGCTCTTCTTCAGCATGTTGTCCACATAAGCCAGGCTCTTCTTGTCTGTGGTGGCTTTGCGCAGGTTCTCCGCTCCTTCCTTGATCTTGAGCTCTTTGCGGAGCTCGCGCTTGATCTCGTCCTTGATCTCGTCCAGCTTCTGCTGCACCATTGTGTCGGACAGGTCCACGCTGAGACCCATCAGGCTCAGACGATCCGAAACCATGTGACCTTGAGCATCACCCTGAAAGACGGAGAGGAGGAAAACCAGAGATAGATAGAAGTGACAGAAGGGAAAGAGATACAAAAATGAGAAGGACAAAGAGAGAAAGAGAAAAAAAAGGAGGGGAGGAAGAGAGAGAAATAGAAAGAAACAATGTTGGTAAAACAGGCCTCTTTGGCATTCAAATATAATGCTGTTGGAGATGTTACATTTTAAGCTCATCATGTATACATGTGACAAATAAAAGGAAAAAAAGTGGCTCTGTTGTGGCTCTCTGGTGTTGCATTTTTCTGGCCAGGAAAGGGTCAATGCAAATCAATAAAATATTGTTCTTACTGATCAATTTTATCCTAAGATCAAACATTTCTATTTGGTCACCCTTCCGCATTTACTGAAAGCTGGCATGTTGGATTGTGACATCTTAAAGGGAATTCAGGAGATTTTATATATATATATATATATATATAGTGGTGTGAAAAG
>JAFFST010049724.1:25517-35751 GCA_022414735.1 Noturus placidus
GGTTCCCTTCTGAGTCTGGTTCCTCTCAAGGTTTCTTCCTCTTAAACATCTTAGGGAGTTTTTCCTTGCCATTGTCGCCACTCAGTGTCTTGCTCAGTTTGGGATAATTTCTCACTTTTACTGTGTATGTACTGTGTTTTTTCTCCTGTAAAGCTGATTTGAGACAATGCCTGTTGTAAAAAGCGCTATACAAATAAAATTGAATTGAATTGAATTGAATATAATGAAGGTGCAGAGAAAATTAGTCTTATTTTTGTGTAAAAATACATTTCTGCTTTAGGAAAGTACAGTAATCTCATTTTAACAAAATATATCTAACTTTGTCTTGATAATATATTCCAGCTAATATTGAGCTAGATTTAACCAGTAACCAGCCACAACAATTATGTGCATAATTTCCCCGCAGACGAACAGGATGATTTTCTTATTTTAAGACTAAGACCACTTGTATAACCTTAATTTTTCAAGGAAGTTTTTCACAGTTTTGGTTGTTTGTTTTGCACTTTATTTGATAAAAGTTTCTGCTTACAGCTTACAGACACCAAAATACTCCTTGTAAGTAAATCTCTCTTGAGTAACTGAGTTTCCATTGCTTGTAATAAGCACAAACTACTTGAACTTTGGTATTTCTTCTTGTTTTACGGCCCATTATGGTCTTTAAGTGGTTAGACTTCTACACAAGCAAAATTGTCTTATCCCATTGGTAGATTAATATATTTTGTTTTAATACAAAACAACTTGATTATATTTCAGAATATTTGGCTTCTAGTAGGCTTGTTTTTGCAGTGTATGAACAATACTATATATCAGATGTAAGAATCACATAGTGACAAACGTAACAAATATAAAACATAACATGAAGTGTCTAAACAACACAGTGCATTCTCATATCCTTATAGATCTTATTAACATCTATAAGCAATCTGAGGCTAAACACTGCTGTGGACTGAATACAAATTTTCTTTCGCTGCTGCTTGCTTTTTTGTTGTTGTGTTGTGATATTTACAGCGATACGATGCATCATGTGGATCACATCGTTAAATGCCATTCACCACAAGAGCGAGACATTGGGTCATCACTGAATTCCCAAATCGGAAAAGCGAAGGTTTGAATGTCAGTACTAAATCACAGGTCGTGTCCTGGGGGATAAAAAGCTCCAGTATCTCTGTCTTGTCGATAAGAATCAACAATATGTGACTTTATTTTTATTTATTTATTTTTAACCTGCAGATGTTTTTCTTCAGCTCCTTTAAATTCACTCTATATTCATGGTTGATTAGTCACTGTGTGTTGGGTGAGAATTAGCTGGAATACGAAATGATCACTGTCAGTGCTACCTATCTAAACTAACCACACCCACTAGCAGTATAACCACACCTTCTAGCAATGTAACCGCACCCACTAGCGACTGGTTGTCTCATCCCAAACCACTATCAATCCAAAAACCACTGTGAAACCGCAATCCTAGTCCCGCCTGAATATTATCTCTCGCACACCTGTCTATGGAACTCACGTGTTTCCTGTTAGCTCTTAGTCACCCCTTCTGTGTATTTACCACTTCATTCACCACGATCTTGTTCCAGCGTGCCTTTCTGAGCATTTTTATTGCTCTGTTCTTGGAGTTTGGATTTCTTGACTTTTGGTTTTGTTCTGTTTGTCTGACTTTTCGCCTGCACTTGCTTTAGATTGAGAATAAACTATTTGCGCATACATCCATCTGCTTCTGCTTTGTGACCCTGTATCTCTGAACTAACACATGTGACACTAAGTAAATTAGCATTTGTAACATCTGGTTGTTTTTGTTTTAAATAAAGGTTAAAAGCATGCTTATTGACCTATTTATTTTCCTAATACTTGCATGTTTAGTCGATTCATTAGTGATTGACATAAAGTCTCTGTCTTGTGCTCCGAGTGTATTTTCAATACTCAAATCCAGAGCTGGGACTGACTTTCAGCTCATTTACAGTAATCTCAGCTTTATATCTGTATAGGAGAATCATTTTCAAACTGTGGCTTGATTGATCGATTCAATACGTTACTTTCATGTACGCAGGCTTGCAAAATGGTGGACATGAGGTTCATGCTTTATTTTTTATTTTTATTTATTTTTGCTTTAGTACGGTAGCAACACTCTGTGGATGCCAGGCATGTCGTCGTGCAGGAAGAAGTGTTTTAGATTAGGGTCCATTTCTGTGGAGTGTTATCACTGCAATATAAAATCTCCTGTCACAATCAGTCAATTAAAATTGTATCTCAAAGGTGCTAGACATAAATCTAAACTCTGCTGCGCTCGCTTTCTAAATTTATCATAAAGCCAATTACAGCTGCTGGTGGTGAGAGGTCTCGGGTTAAAGTGGCTGCTTGCTTTGCTGTTGCTGCTCTTTTTATATCTAATCTGTCAGCATAACCTCTGCAATTGGTGTTCGCACCTTCACCGACCTCCATCATCCCT
This sequence comes from Noturus placidus, assembly GCA_022414735.1. Taxonomy (NCBI): domain Eukaryota; kingdom Metazoa; phylum Chordata; class Actinopteri; order Siluriformes; family Ictaluridae; genus Noturus; species Noturus placidus. The sequence continues at coordinate 27,970 of JAFFST010049724.1, forward strand.
CCACTAAACACTCGTCTTCACCACCTATCTGAATAAAAAGCTGTCCCTCAGACTTTGATCACACGAACGGTTTGCTCGTCCTCCGTCTGACTGAATGAAAGGTTACAGCACCACAGGAGCGCTGACCCACGCTGATCTGTTGTTCATTCTGAGATTTTCCACAATCGAGACCTGTTTGTTCTTTTGTTCTGTTTTTTTTTCATACATTTCCCAGGCAAGGTTCTGCTCAGCTGCAGCAGCTCAAGCAAATCAAAGGTAACCTTTCGGCCTGTCTGATGGGAGGAGCCCTTTAGTCCTGCGCGTCCCGGAGCCAGGTGCTGGATGCGGCTCTGCGGTGTCTCAGCATAGAGCTGGAGGAAGACATTTACACTGAAAGGCCTTCAACTGAAGATCAGATCACTCCTGTAATGTGCTCAGCTCTGAATCCTAATTTGCTCCAAAGATCAATATTAATGCTCACAGGTCTACAGAACCGCGCTCAGCTTAAGAGGTGCTCTGAGGAACTCTGCTCTTTGGGTCCTGAGATCCTCCAACTCAACATCATGAAGAGATTCACTTAAATACCTAGAGTTAAATAAGGTGATTAAAATGGGCTTAACAAGTGTGAATGGTCTAAGTGGTTATACTGTAAACAGTGCATCATGATTGTATCATGTGACCACGCCAATAGAAAATCACCACCATGTTGTGTTCTATTCAGAAGAGGCTGGCAATAGTGCTGTTACTATTTAAGTTCGGTTTTAGGTTACTTTTTGTTTACTATTTATTTACTCTTACACTTTTGTCATGTAAAGGTTTTCATAAAATACAGCATATTAAGGGAGAAATCCAATTATAAAATAGGGTTTCTTATAAAAAGTCTATTCAAAATCAACGTAATGTCCAATTTACAAATAAAGTCTATTTATTTAGTTGTTTATTTATTTTTGCACTACTTTAAAAAGCATTTTCATCTCCAACCTAAGATTTAAAAATTCAAATCAATGACAATAACGCAATGAAATAATTTCTTTAAAAATGTTGTACTTTACTGAATTCGATTTGAGTTTTTTTTTGTAACGTAATTTAACACTAGATGTTTTCACAACACAGTTTTATAGAGATTTAGATTTAGATCCCTAACTCCAGTACACTACAGTACGGGGTTAATTTATTATCACCACGAAATGCAGAGATGTTTAAAAAAGCTTATCCAAATACAATACTTAATGTCTGTAGTTAATGAGCAGTTGTAATTATTGGATTGAATTAAACAAGTTCTCTGAAACATTTTTGAATCGTGGCATGATTATCCAACATAAAAAAAAGCTTTGAGAGAATCATAAATGCTTTACTGTGTATAATATGTCAATAAGCTGTAATAATTATTAGCTTGTTATTTCGGAGCATGTTATTGTGGATTAATGGAGATCGATAAACGTTAAAAATGTAAGGGATCTGTTTTATTGCTGTTATTTAAGAGGTGGTGTTAGTGTCAGGACGGAGCCCGGTCGGTGCTGCGCTAATGACCGGAAGGTTGTGGGTTCGATTCACAGGACATCTGTACATGAACTCGTGAATAAATGAAAAGTTGGAATACTTGTCTAGTATGTGAGAAATGACACTTTTTTGGATGTGTGGATGTAGGAAAATAATCGCACCACCTTGCAGTGTTTTATTTCTTACTTCGTTAACGTTCCTTTAGATGGGGAAAATACAAGAGAACTCTAAAGAACTCGAAGCTGTATTATTCCCCCCATGGTTTGGATTTCAGGCTAGCTCATCCTCAGAAACACATGAAGCTAACTTCAGCCTCGAAGGACAGCGTTATACATGTAGAGGAAAGACTTCTGCTATCCGCCGCCTTCTAAATACACGAGCTCACAGATGATCATTGACTAGTGTCACTCCATACCCCTTGCACCCAGAGTGCACGGCCAGTTTAGCTCTTTTATATCACCAGGATTCAAGTTCATGATCTCCGGACAGTACAGTGAGGTGTAGGGTCTGAATAACAAAACATAGCGGTTATATGTTCGAAAGCTTGCTATTTCTCGTACAGCAACGTTACACCTTAAAAATTCGCCAGTGGATCGTAAAAAGTGGATCATAATCCAAACACGGATGTTTTTTAACTGCTAAACCGTGAGTGGATTTTGCAACAAGACAGTTTGAAATAAGCCTCAAGACCAAATAATTCCTGAAATATTAATCAACACAGTATGTAAGATTGTGTATTAACCTTAATATCATGGATTCGTAAAGTATTTTTTATAGTCAAACTTTTACATATACGTACTTACTTTTTTTATCCAACCCACATACACACACTGCACGTCCGACAGAACATATTTCCGTTCTGTGCTGGTTTTAACCAGCTCCAGGTGATGAACAGTGTTTTGCGAGCTGCAGCAGTTCGCAAATGCACTTTCTTGAAACTCTCAGGGAATGAAGACCTCTGATATATTGTTTAATAAAATTCATTTTTAATCATCCACTAAACGGGCTCGCAGCACCACAGGAGATATAATGTTTGCCTGGGGGATGTGATAGATGGTGTTAACACTGAGATTGGATACCCAGGGCCTAGCTGATGACTCCGGCGCGGCTTCCTCAGGATCTCGTCTCCATCTCGCTTTTTCATAATAGGGCGCAGATTCTCTGATTAACTTTTAAAAGCGTATCTCGGTCACATTTTAATTACACCGGGCATGCACTCCGACAGAAGTTCAATTAAAGCTCATGTATTAGTGATTAAATTCCAGGGGTCGTCTTTTCAGTCGGAGGAATGAGACAGTCATCGCGCCAGCTTATCTGTCTCATTCCGAATAGTTAATTACGTGGCCCACTAGCCTTAATGACGACAGACGGCGCTGTAAAACTGGGCTGATTTTCCGGGAGAACGTTTTACTGGGTAACGCACACAGAGAGCGTCAGGGAACGACTAACAGAGGGTAGATTTGCTGATCGTGGAGAAGTGGAATGAGAGGAATTTCTATGCTGTAAATCTTGGACAAGTGCATATATCCAAATTAGCATTCTGGGAAACATGAGCAGCGCTCGTCCATTTTAAATGCGAACTCCACACGATGCAGAGAATTAGCTCATCAATTATAACGGTATTATAAACTGTTTGGCTAACCCTGATGCAGACAGAATCTTTTTCAGAAGAAAACCGGGATGTGTTCCAGTATATAGACTTTACACCACCGTGCTGTACGATTATAGATTCTGACCGGTTGGTGAATAACTTTCTCTTACATGTTTAGTGCAGGTTTATAATATTGCGCTCGTTCTAATTTGTTATCGTTTCTATAGTAACAGTGACTGTGAATGAGCTGTTAGTATTTAATCTATGGAAGGAGTCTCCACTGTCAGGTGTGAAGCTATAACGATTGTTTTCCGATATCTTCAGAGCAAAAGGAGGTTACGCATTTTTTTGGCGTTTTTGTTGGCGTCCATGTTCGTTTTCCTTAATGGATGGATTTTTATATTCAGTTTGTAGCTGCCGAAGCTGCACCACACATGCTAATGAGCTAACATTGTAGCCTGAGAGATGACAGATGTTAGCCTTTTAGCATTGAAACCGATCAGCAGTCAGTGCTCCGTTTATTATCCAAACTGCAGTGTTGAGACTCGACGCTGCTTAAATCACATATATAGCTAAACCTTTACGCTGAATTCTTCCACCTAGAAAAAAGGTTTCAATAATTCAGATCAAATGTACTTTAAAAATTCAGTGATGAAATGCTTTAATTTTATCACAGAGTTATTTTCTCATAATCCATGAGCATGGGGTTTGTGCTATATTAGATGCCAGCAAGAACCCAGTTTATTAAAGATGAACTTCAAGGTCAGGACTGAATCACATTTTTATGTGCTCACGTGGCGTAGCTGTAGAATGTGCAGGCAGATTGAACTTGTAAATACAGTTCGGGTTTATTCCTGCTCAGAAGCTCCATCTGTCCTGTAATACACTGTCTGAACATAAAATATACCAAAAAATAAAGAATAATATTGTCCAGTTATGGCTGATTTGTATTATAGTGACCATCAGCTCAGATGGAGATGATTGTAAAAGGGGTGGTGTTTGAACGAATGAGGTGGGGTTAGGTGACAATGTATGTGATTATACTGTATTTAATTAGATTCGTTTCTAAGATTTCACACTAATATTTTAGAGGAAATAACTGACTGCCTGATAATAATTACAAGCAGTGTTTTTATAATTTTGTTTTATTTTATTTTTATGCACTTCTGTGGACTACGGTTTTCCATCATCTGTCTAATTCTGCATCAGCAGCTCCGGCCCTGATTCATTAAATGTCCATGTGTAAAAAAATAAATAAATGAATGAAATACTGAAAATGATTAAGTAGGGTGTGTGGGCAGAGCTAGAACAAGTGCAGGCTGTCAATTGGTCAACAGTATCGCTAAGATTCAGTGGCAGAAAATACATGACTGCTTCAGGGTTTGTCTGTTTTTTGTTTTGTTTTTTTTGTTTTTTTTGCAGTATTTTAATGTCCCCTGAGAAAGACTGCATTCCAAATTCACACTAACTTTAACAAAAGTAAAGTATTGGCACCCTCAGGGCCATTTGAGCACCTCTTCTACATTACAAGAAACAAATTATTTGAGTTGTGATAATTCTAAAAAGACCTGTAGGTGATTGATTTAATTTAATTACAAAAATTGCATGTTCTATTCTTTTCACACGACTAGGGGGCGACCTTAAAAATCATAGCACCTCCTGGTGGTCTGGGGGACTCTAAGGCACCACTTATAGCAAGAACCTGTGTGTGTGTTGCTACTCCATTTTCATGCTGATAGCAAACCAATTCGAGGCAGGAGAGATTTAAAAAAAAAAAGAGAGAGAGAGAGAGAAAGATCAAATGAAAGGATGTTTCAGAAAGCTCGGTTAAAAAGAAAACAATTTTAACAAGAACATTGTCGCACAAGTGGATTTGGAAACACTTCCACGCCACACACAGAGCCTCGGGATAAAAATATTGTGAGTACAGAGAGATCGATTCGTCACAAACGGAGCGACTCGGGGTGATTATAAACCGTCAATCAGCTCGAATTGGTCAGAGTGGGTTTTATTGAGGAAATTAAACTGCTCGTGGTCAGTCTAATATTCAATTCGTACAGGTTTTCAGAGATTTTTTGTGACAGTAGAGGCTAAAAAATCTTCATTTTGCTAAATTGAGATGCAGTTTGTGGAGTTTTTACTGGAAAACTACTCGAATCAGCAAAATCGCAATTGCAAGTTATTAATTAAATTAAAATGTTTTGTAAATTAGACCTTCCCGCTGTACTCATGGTTGACGCACTATTGTATATCATAATAATAAACTCTTTTAGTATATGAAATATACCTAGTATAGTAGGTATACCTGTGTAATAACATGTTTATTTTATTACTTCTCACACAGACGTCTCCTTACTCTCATGCAAGCAAGACGTGTGATAATTCATATCGCTTATACAGTCAATAAGAATGTTCATATGAATGTGAAGGTATGACAGGTTATGAGCCCGTGTGTAGTTTACAGCCTCTTCCAAGAGCAGGCGTTGTGAGATTGATCAGACACATTATCCATCAGGGCAGCAGAATACTGAATACTGATTGAACTCCTTACCTCTTCATATGTGTCTCAATCTCCTCCTTAACCAGAGAGATTGTTCATGCTGAACCTGTTTCGGTGTGAACTTTGCTGACTGTGTTGCCCCCTGCTGTTCATCCTAGGAAAATGCAGTCGGATTTCTGCTTCACATTAGATTTCTTTTATGTTTACCAGGTCTTTGTGACTGTTTTTCCTATTTTCTTTTTTTTCCCATAACATTTACGAAAGTAATTTTAACAATACATTTTAATGATTCAAAATTTAGGACCAAGGCCCTAAAACAGATTTATATTATTATAGACACACACACACACACACACACACACACACACACACACACACACACACACACACAATACATTGAGTTGGTGCGAATTTCGTTTCCAAAGATAGATAGACAGACAGACAGACAGAAAGACAGATTTACTTACTACATAAATAAATACTGAAGAAGAAATAAATTAATTTAGAAAGGCGTGTGAATTTATGAACAAACAGATTAATGAATTGATTCCTTCATTCTATAAAAAAAAATAAAGAAAAGAACAACCAATTTTTTTAATTATTTATTCATTCGTTTTATTAAGAATCTTTGGTTATATTTCAAATTTTCTGGTGTTTTTTTTTTTCCTTCTGTTTTTTGACAGTTTAAGGGGGGGGTGTACAAACTTTGAAATGTGGCTTCTCTATTTTTTATTTATTTTTTTAAACATCAGGGGTGAAGAGTCTGAGAGATTGAGATTTAACAGACAGGAGGTTTTAGGTTGCACTCCAGAAGTAAAGTGCTTGTCAGCTTCAAGGCTGAATGATTTGAATTATTTAGTGGCAGGAAAAAGAATGAGAGAGAGAGAGAGAGAGAGAGAGAGAGAGAGAGAGAGAGAGAGAGAGAGAGAGAATATAAATAAATACTCAAGTTACAGACAAGGAACGAGGAGCTGGATGGATGGTTGAATGGATAGACGGATGGATGATTGAGCAGGAATAGAAAATGTGGAACTCAGCAATACTTCTGTGGCCCTTGTTAATAACTCAGTATGTGGATGAAAACACAGTTACTCCCTTAATCCCTAACTGCTTCACACTACCAAGCGTCCCTAAGAATCCACCTCATATTTCGCACGCCCACATCTTCATATATGGACTTGAAGACACGCCTGTTGTTGATAATATATACGAACATTCTTTGTTTTTACTAAAAGACTTCCATATATGGCTTTATATAAGAAACACCCAGGTTCCTATCTATTGACTTAAAGGCATGTCCTCATGGACACACCCACATTTCCATATATGGACTCAAAGATACACAACTTGTATTCTATATACGCCAAAGGCAATAGATTAATTATTTCTACCTGAAGACTTCCATACAGTGCTGTCAAAAAGTATTTGCCCCTTCCTGATTTCTTCTGTTTTTGTGTATATCTCATACAAATTTTTTCAGAAATTTAAGAAATATAAATCTAAGGTAAAACAAAGGCAAGCTCGGCATGTCCACTCAGAGCTGCTTGTATTTGCATATACACACAATCACTGACACACCCGCATTTACATATATGGGCTCAAAGACTCCTGTAGTCTGCATATTTAAATAGAAATAATAAAATACTTGTACATCTCAGAGGTTTATTATTTTTTAAACCCGGACCTCTGGGAGGCTTCAGGACCTGAAAGATCCAGTTACAGTTTGCTAAAAAGTGCTTATTAAAAAGCTGGGGGCTGTGGGTGAAGTCTCAGCTGAGATGAAGGTTTAACCTTTACAAGGCTAATGAAGTGAGGAGAGTGTTGTGGAAACAAGGACATGCAGGATTGCTGATACAGATCATCCAACTCCCGCACTCATCTCCACGCCCCCGCTGGACCTGAATTATTCTCCAAAAGAGAGGACAGAAACACGTTTATGTGGAACTTCTGACTTCAAATGTTTCTATATCTGTGGCAGAAATACATTTATTTATTCTTTTATTCTTTCATTCAGCCCTCCATCCATTCATCCATACTTGTATTAATGACATAACTTTTTTAGCTATTCATTCATTCATTTATTCAGTCATCCATCCATCCATCCATTAATCTTTTTATTTATAATTTTTTATTGATTCTTATACACTTTTCAGAGTACAACAAAATATATCAATACAGAATCAATATTTTTAACCCAATAACAGCCCCTCCC
>JAFFST010049724.1:52259-63487 GCA_022414735.1 Noturus placidus
TCTCTCTCTCTCTCTCTCTCTCTCTCACACACACACACACACACACACACACAGTGTAGCATATTGATTTACATAAATGCCATTATCTTGTCTGCATGCATTTATCTAAAATGTTTTTCCCCCAATTTCTCCTCTTTCAGAGCACATTTTTGTGTATTTTTCTGCTCAGACGCACCCGGTAACATCAACCCGAGAACTGGAGGAGAAATTAGAAGGAAGTTAGAAGACAAATAGGCAAATTACAAAAAGAATATTTGTGTGCTTTGAAAAAAAAGAGCTGCCTAATGGAGGGAGCCACGTTTGTTTCCTGTTGTGCTTTCAGTGACTGTGTTCCTGTGAGGATGGAGAATACTTTCACTCCTGTGATGAATAGCTATGCAGAGTTACCGATAACTCGTTTCGTATTTAATATCGCGACGAGCCACCACTCATACACAATAAAAAATACTTTTAAGAATCTTTTTTTTCTTAAACATTTGCGATATTGTCATGCAGTGGATCGGATCGGCCTAGTTATTTACTTCATGCTTCAGTTTTATGTTTTTTTATGTTCTGGCCCTGAAATTAGCTCCGCCCTCTGTCTTTTTTCCTTAAAACGATCAACTAAGGCTCGTCACTCTGTTTTTCTGACCTCTGACTAGGAAAAACAAAAGAAAACGCCCCCTCAAACACGGAAAACTGGGACGGCCGACTCAACCCCAAGTTCAGCTCGTGACGTCGGGTCGACATGACGGCTCACGGCATAAACAACAAACACAGCAGCACTTCTTATCTTTGAAGGAGTCATTATGTACTGTATATGCTTTAGATCGATCAACATACAGACAAATGTATGCATAAGTCTGTCTATAAAGTTCAGTGCTTTGAGGAGGAAAATATACATCACTCATCACACTTAGCTGGCTACCTTGTTGCTAACAAAAGAGGAACATGGGGTTGAACGGAAACAGGAAGTCAACATTTTCCTTGCAGTTGCTGGAGAGTTTTGCATAGAAGCAGTTGTATGAAGTTGTATTTCCACATGAAAGGAGCTATAAAAACTATTATTTTTAAAAAATTATTATTATTATTGGCTTTATTGTTATATAATGAATGATACCGGCAGATGGTGCACCATAAGAGGACGTTTAAACTCCTGACACGTCTCACTTCCTCTCATTTATTACTCTTTCCCAGCTATTGTCGGTCTCCACCTTTTTATCATCACTCCTCTACTTCCCTGTCTGTCTGCACTCTAATGTCTCTCCTCTGTAACCAGACAGTTAGAGCAAGACACGCATTTAGACTGATTGCAATAGCCCGAAGCGTAGGAGAACTTAATTATACATTCTTTCTTTTGTTGAACTCTGAATAGGAGACTTTTCAGGATCTAAACCCATGTGAGTCAGAGAATAAAAACTGACAACTGATTGCTCATGCACATGCTAAGGCTGAATTTCTCCTTTTAGTAATATATTTACAGGGTACAAAAGAGCCAAAGCAAAATTAAATGTTCATTAAGTCTAATAAGCAGTGATTTTTATTAGCAAGCGCAGAAGGATGCACCGACCTGGTCATGTTGATTTAATTGCATATGATTGAAAATATTTTTGCTGTCTAAATTTAAGGAATTTAATTCTCGAAGTCTCAGCAGATTGTTGTGATCTGGCAAGGTCATTTTGAGGCAGGTGAAATAAACATCCACATTTATATCACATATCTTATATCTCATATCTTATATCACATATCACATATTGTAACGTATATTATAGACCACTTTTTATTCTGATTTCTTTAAAGTACGGGTGTACAAACCTTGGCGTTTAATCTCCAAATGCTCCAACAAAGCACAGTATTATTTTATATGACTCTTACAGGCCAGTGTTCTCGCTGAGTCTCATGCCATCATAACTGAGGCTGAATAAAGCTATTCATGCTTGGATAAGCAAAGCTGACAGAGACCTGCCACATGTCAATGCAGTAATGAGAAGTGGGAGCATGGTATCCAGAAATGTGGGCCAACACTTAATGAATACGTCTTTCATAATCGCAGCGCAAACAAAGGTGAAATGGACTGTAGTGAATTCACTCCATTGACAAATTATAAATTTGTGTGTGTATGTGTTCTACCATAATATACTGTAAGTGCTGCTTCAACTTCCCCAGTGAGCTCACACCATAGATTCAGTTCATTTGAGGGAAAACGTCAATTGATTCGTGTCATTCTATATTTTCTCCTATTCCACTTTGATTGTTCAAGTGAATCAAATGAGTCAATTCATTATTCGAAGCATTTTCTATGACTTTGTATTAGTTCAGAATTGAAATATAGCAAACGATTCATTTGAGCCAATTAAGGGGCGGCTGTGGCTCAGTGGGTAGAGCGTGTTGTCCGCTAATCCACTAACCGTGGGGTTAGCGGTTCGAATCCCGGCCCGGGTGATCCCATGCCGAAGTGTCCTTGGGCAAGACACTGAACCCTAAGTTGCCCCAATGGCAAGCTAGCACCTTGCATGGAAGCTCTGCTACCATTGGTGTGTGAATGTGATCTCATTAGTAAGTCGCTTGTAAATATAAAAATGATATTTCTGTAAAGCTGCTTTGAGACAATGTACCATTGTAAAAAAGCAATATATAAATTAAATTAAAAAAAAAAAAGACAAAATTGTTCAAATGAGTCAATTAATCATTCAAAACATTTTTGTATTATTATGTAATAGTTCAGAAGTCCAATATAGCAACTGATTTACTTTGGGCAAATTTAGTAAAGGTTGTTTAAATGAGTCAGTTCTTCATTCAAAGTGTTTTATTTTATTAAGTATTATTCAAGAATTCAAACAAGCAACTGATTCATTTGAACAAAAAAAAAAGTTTGTTCAAATGATTCAATGAGTCATTTCATTAATTGTTTAAGAACAAAATAGTCCTTGAATGTGATCGTGGTAAAAAGAGCCTGAGGGACGTGTTCGCTTGTCCGTAGCTAAAAAAGAAATAGAAAATGTAATGTATGTATGTCATTAATGCTTCATTTAGGATCAGTTGTGCAAAAACACACTAGACGTGCGTTATAGTTTTAAAACCAACATGTGAATGCTTTCAATTTTCTCAAACAAAAACAAGGCACTCGTATAATCTTTAAATATATTAATTTATTATTCGTAAGAGTTCAACCCGCTCAGAAAACAATAGGCACAGTTTTATATAAGCAATAATCTTTATCTTAACAATTTAAAATTTTTATAGTTCTCTATACTTTAGCTGCTTTGTCACGTGAATTTCATAAAGTCCTATATGTTGAAAAGTGCTAAAGGGTTTCTTCAATGCTGTACTCTGCACCCTGAACATTTCACACTTCTCAACCTGAAACACATAAAAACTAAATATCCAGTAGATAATCGAACAACAGGAATAAGGGAAGCTGAAACTAATGAGAATAGTGAGTATTACTCTTTCTTTCCTAACATGTGGAAGGTCTTCACAGCTTAACATTTTACAATTAAAAAGTAAAATATTAATAATTAATACAATAAAGGTCTTCAGTTTTACATGGAACCACTTTTAAAAGATTGAGAGTCGATTCGTTTGAATAGATTAACCAACTGACTCGTGCTTTTTTTATTATGTCGGGTTTGTTCTTCAAAATTTATATGAACCAAATAATGAGTGTTTAATTTCATAATACTTCATACAGTTCAAATTTAAGAGTTCAAATGAACTGACTGATTCATCTTGACCGACTACAACAAAACGGTTGAAATGATTCACAGCATTTTATAGTCTTTTGTACCGTATTTTCCGCACTATAAGGCGCACCTAAAAGCCTGAAATTTTCTGAAAAATCGGCCGTGCGACTAATAATCCGGTGCGCCTTATGTGTGGACTGAGTTCCAAAATCTGTAAAAATGTTGTGCGACTTTGGTTGGCGTAACAACCGTATGCGCCTTATAACACGGTGCGCCTTATGTATTGGTCAAGTACAGAAATACACCCTGTAATTGAGACTGCGCCTTATAATCCGGTGTGCCTTATAGTGTGGAAAATACGGTATTATGGCAACTGGTTCAATTAAACCAAATCAACTGTGCGTTCACAAATGAGTCAATTTAAACAAATGAACCAACTGACTCACAGCATTTTTAATTATTTTTTAATGATTTTGGTTCATCTTCAGATTCATCTGAACCAACCCAAAACCATGTTTAATTTGAGTCAATTATTCAAATTTTTTCAAATACTTGAAGAATAAATCTTAGAATTGATTTGCAAAGTTCTGAGGAAAAGAAGCATTATGATTGGCTGAGATGCATTCGGTGGGCGGGGTCAGAGGTGCATTCTGCAGTTTACTTAAAGTTGGAGCGAACTTTGCGTCCCTTTATGGGCTGAGGGGGTCTGTAGTTATTGCACATACAGCGAGGATGCTCTCCCGCTGAGCTGAACAACAGACTGCGGAATTTCGCCATCTGAAGAAGGAAAGACGAGGGGGGGGGGGGGTAAGGGTTCATTGGTTTGTATTGAATGCCTTTTAGAAAACCATCCATGTCTACAAATACTACATGTACAAACATGCACATCCATTAGACACAGCAAGACAGGTTGTAATAATATCAAGCAGCGGTTATATATTCTCAGATACACAAACTTCCATGCAGCATGTGAACCTGTATTTCACCCAGTGTTTGTGGGAGAACAGTAAACTTATAGGAAACTTGCAGAGTTGAGCCCAATTCCTGTTTGCACCAAATGCACTCCTACTCACTTCCTATGTGTGTGCCACAGAGCTTGGCAGTCATCTTGACCTCACAGGTTATGCTCACTACACACTATATTTAAACATTTAAAGGTTATTTCGATGACACCTGTAGGACTGAAGAGAATATGCCTTAAGCACAGACGTGGTTGTGTTCCTGTGTGACAATGTTGTGAGGAAAAACTTGCGATGCCACTTGAGGGGAAAAAAAAAAAAAAAAAAAAACATGATGTATAAGAGATGTTATCGGCCTGAAAATGTTCAGCTACCACGCTCCACCCTTTTAAAAAAGCTATCAGTTCTGTATGTGACGCTTGCGCTTATTTCAAGGAGTGTTTAGATAATCTAATCTTGCTAAAAACACTCGTCAAGGACCCTCCCTGTTTTTCTTTTTAACCATGCATTTCATGGCCATTCATGCTATGTGTGTAAATGTTAATCTAAGCTGTGTACATATGAACTCATTCACATGAAAAAAACTGACATTTGAATCTATTTAAAATGGCTTTCTGTCGCCTCAGAGTGGAGTCATGCTAACTGCTTTAACATTTTGGATTATTTAATATAACTTTTAGCATGAATTGTATACAATGTGCAGTTTCGTTTGTTAGATGCTGACTGAAACATATTTGAACATTATGTCCAGCAACATGATTGTCAATCACTAAAAAAAAAAAGTTTAAAAATGCAGTTACAGCTAAAACTACCTAGCATCAGTTGAAGCTACATACCAAAGTTAGCTTCAATATACTGAAGCAACATCTCTTTTACCAATTAGAAAGTATAATTATTTAAAATAATACAGCCAAACTGGCTAGATGTTGCAGTAGTTATGCTACTCACTGAGATACAATTAAATTTTAACAGTTTTAGATATTAAAAAGTTGATCCTGTGGTAATCTTTCTGCATACGCCAGGCGCTAGCAGTTTTGGCTGAATTATTACCTAGGTGAATAAATTGCGTACCTGAGCAGAGCTCACGCTAATTGGATCTTTCAGGACGATCCAGGTGACACTCTCATACAGAGGTGGTGTGGTGAGAGAACCTTCATAAGTCCAGAAATGCAGAGAGGCAGGCAAAAGGTTCTTGGGGTCAAAGTTCAAAAATGTGGTTTGCTGACCCTGAGGGAAATCATGAGAGCAGGACAGAAAAAGAGTGAGAAATTGAGTAAAGTGAGAAAAAAGGAAGTCGCAGAAGGTTGTATTTATGAGCTAAAAAAAACCGCAACGAATTAAGGCGTGAATGGAGAGTCACCTTTGCTTTGATGGAATCAAAGATATCGAGAACTTTCTGCAGTCGGGGATTGGCAGAACCAATCTGAGAGAGGAAGAGAGGCAAAAGTTATACGTGACAGATCTGAATCTATAAATATCAGAGAATCATTTGAGATATGGTGCTTGGGTTAAAACTCTAACCTTCAGAAAAACTCCAACAACCGCCAAGCCATCGGGTTTGTTCAAGGCCTCACCAAAGTTTGCGTACTTGGTGTTCCAGTGCACCAGATGGAGCTGAGGAGGGGAAAAAATATAAAAACCACAGTGAGGTTTTTAAAAAAAAAAAAAAGTTGTAAAAAGGCAGTGAGATATAATTGAGGTTCATGGTGAAACCATCTGTGGTGGCATGACTCTGAGTGGAAGACACTGAGAAAGATAAAATGCTATAGCTGCAATTTCTAAAGAAAAGTTCCCACAGTTACTGTTTTTACAGTCAGAGTATCTACAGGAGAGTGTGGGAGTGGTCATATTACTCAAAGAACAGGGTGGGAGTGGTCAGATTTTTCAAAGCTGAGCGTGGGAGTGGTCACAGTATTTACAGGTGCGACGGGAGAGGTCTTAAGTAACAACAGGAGAGGATGGGAGTGGTCAGAGTATCCACAGGAGAGAGTGGGAGTGGTCAGAGTGTGTTGCACTGGACATGGTGTTACCTCACATGGGTACTTAACGCCATCGACCGTGTGCTCGGACCCTTTGTCGTCACTCGCACCCCAGTGGAAGTGGAACTGCTTCAGTCTATAGGTGCCAGTGACGGGCCCACCGGTCAGAACTACACACACACACAATATTCAGTTAGGGAGCTGTAGTATACATTGTAAACACATTGATATGATCTCTCTGGTCTAAAGGAATAGTTTGACGAAAACTATAGACATGTATTTCGTATTCATACAATGTAAATGTCTCAGCTGATCAGTTACATTTGATTTAAATATAATTCGAGCGGCTTATACAGTATGACCTACAGGAGAAAAAAAAATAATAAATCAAGCATTTTCGTGATGATTTTCATTTTCCCTACTAGCTTTATTATTTGTTTTATGCCACATTAGCGTTTGGGTTAAAGGTCAATTGAAGCTAACCAAAGTGCAGAACAGCAAACACTACAGCAGGATATCTTTCCTTTCCCCCAAGAGACAGAACATGTTATCTCTCTTTTCCCATGTAGTGACACATTTCCTTCAGAGCAGCGACTCCAGACACAATATCCAGCGACTGTAATTACACCGTGACCCTGAGCAAAATATCACCATAAACGTCATACATTTCTAAGACATCCCTGATGGATGGTATTAATTAGGGACCGTTTCTTATCATCAGTTGTGTCTAAAAGCTCTATGTGTTTGCTCTTACAAGGAAATTCTCGATACGCTTCGCTCATGGGCAGTGTAGCGTGAAGAGCAGCGTGCTGTTCTGACTCTATTCTCCATCCCATATCACACATTAGGGCTTAAGTAAACATAGGACTAACGCTGAAGGCCTGCTTAATCACACGAGTCAAGCTCTACTGCCACAGCAAGTCAAAAAGCAACAGCAAGAAGTTACAGTTGCAGTCTCCAGTGTCAGTGCTTTTTTACAGTGTTTTTTTCAGCGTTTTCAGGACAGAGGAGTTTAACGACATCCTCTCTCACTTTAAAATGAATAAGACAAAATAAAGACCTGTTAAAGAGTTTGTTAAATGCACAATAATGACCCGAAGGCTCTATAAGCGTCATTTACTTCAAAAACTGATCCATTAACTGATTAAATAAGCTGCGTTAATCTCAGGAGAGGAAGAGTGTCGGAATTTTGATAGAGCAGAAATTCAGTGTGCCTTTTGTCTGAGAAGTTCAGAATGTTTTCTCGTCCGTAGCTACGGAGCGATGGTTACTCGACCCAAAACAAATCAGATTTAATTCATGGATTTGTCGCACCACGATGTACGTAACCAAGCGACGAATGCACTCACTTGCGCTGTCGGTTTCATCCAGAAAGTTGACTTGGAACGTATGGCCATTGTTCATGATGTTGTTGGACGTGGACGGGTCATACTGAAGCTTGAGGGGCTTGAGAGACGAGTCGAATTGGGCTCGGCTCGGGATGATGTTGATCGGAGACTGCCGTGGTCCGTTAGCGATGGGGAACTGATCAGCCCATGTGGCAGGACCTGTACAAGAGGGAAAAATTATGCATTTATTTATTTAAAAAGGTTTGTGCAATAAAATACATATTCATTTTCACGTGCAATCAAAAAAAAAATTATATTATAGTCTTCTTCAGGACAATGTTCGACTGCACTTCGTTCTTTACATGGGCACTCGCTGTAAACACGATCACTTTACTAATCTGGCCATGAAATTAGCGCCGTCGTCTGTAAGCGTTTACATAAACAAAACAATCACTATTAATATTACTGAAATGTTTACTTGATTTTGTTTATTAAATGTCAGAAGACAAAAATATTAAAAATGCATGTGCAGTTTCACAGACAGATAGATATATACATAGACATATATTTTTAAGATGACTATTAAATCATCAAACAAAAAATCTCTATGCAAAAAAATTAAAAATAAAAAACACTTCAGTCAGATCGGCATCTGCTTGCACCATTAACAAATAGGCCACATTTAGGGGAAAAAATAATATTTTTCTTATCCTGGTACATGAAATCTATCTGGTCTTACCATCACTAGCGTCATAACCCCAGCTGTGAGACATTCTTCCTTTAGGTTCGTTCTTGTCTAAGTGGGGAAGTGTTGCTTTCTGGAGGTTCCTCAGACTCTGAGTGCTGAGAGTCGGTCAACCTCCAGCTTTTATATATATATATACACACACACACACACACACACACACACACACAGAGAAACCTGTCTCACATGAGAATCTCCACATCAGAGGGCACACAGAGAGGGAGGCCGGGTCATGATCAGTGGACACGCTGGAGTCATGCAAACTTCGAATCATTTCATAGAGTCGGTTCCATCGAGCATACGATTCGGAATTGGAATACTTTAGGCTGTAGGTTCAATTCGAACCCAGGTTAAAATAAATTCATGCACTGGATAATGTCAGCTCAGACTCCACGATTCAAGCGCGTTAATACACGGAAAAACGTTCAGTCATAATTGTAGTATCCTCCTTGTGCACCCACAAATGAACCGACTCTTTTCTGTGGTCACTTCTAGTCCACTGCATGTCAATGATGCTCCACGCAAACAGCTTCGGATCTTCCCGTACAAACACATCCTCACTAGAGATCTGGTGCTGTTGTTTTGTATATTGTTTTTGCTTTATCGAAGAATGTATTTTATCCTGAAAGTCCAGCCTCTTCACTCGTTCCAACTCATTGATCCGGACTGAAAATCACATTAAATCCACTGTCTTCTAAACACAGAGTAACGCTTTATCACCGCCATCTTTCATCGCCTCAAGGTTAAATCCGGATTCTTAGAAGAGGAAAAATAGTAGCGGTTTTCGGTGTGACTCATCCGCGTCCAGTACCGAGTCAAATACGAGTCGACTCTTTTCTTTATAAGCGACTCTTTTAAAGCGGAGACTCGTATATGAGTTCTGTGAGGTCACGTGTGGGGTAGATCGTAGCTGATTGGTTGAATATCAGGAACAACATAGGAATTATAGGAATAATTATCTCATAGGAATTGTTTTTCTTTATGTTTATTGATTAAAGTCATTGGTTTTGAGTGTGTGTGTTTTGGGGGCTGTGTGTGTGTGTGTGGGGGGGGGTCATAATGAGGTTATTATTTGACCTCTCTACTGCTGCCAATAAAATACCCTTCCAGACACACCACAGCTCTATAATATAATAGGGTGTGTGTGTGTGTGTGTGTGTGTGTGTGTGTGTGTTTGAAATAAGAATGTGTTACTGAATCTGATTTGCAACATCCACTGTCTAATCAGTTCAAGAGTTTATTATATAAAAAGTTTGAGGATGAAAAAGTGAAGGAAGAACTGAAGAAGTCGAAACCATATACCTGAATCAAAAGAATCAAAAGAATCATGAATCGTGTTTGTGTAGAAAGAATCGAATCAGTAAAGAGACTCGCCAGCGCCTGACTGGACTCCTGTGGCGCGCGCTTTGAAAGGGATCCTGGGAAATATTAAACGATGATAAATACACATAATAAAAGTACATTTAATTATTATAAATATATGTTATATTGGGGGGTGGGGTTTGTTAATATGTTATTGTTAGAATTTAATAGTCCCATAGGACACTGGTACATTATTATTATTGTTATTATTATTATTATTATTATTATTAACAACATTAACAATAATAATGATTGTTCTTTTATTAATATTAAATTATTTCTGTTGAAACATTGTTGGCATGAAAGGCGCGTGGCAGGTTGTGGGGGCGTGGCCTACAGCTGTGTCTTGGTGCCTTTCCACGAGCACACGTTTCTATTGTGTTAATTTGCTGTCACCTTGTGGCCAAAATATGAAACAGCGCCCAGTTATTCCACATTTAAAAAACAGCCTACTTCAAAAGTCCTAAAATGTATTTATTAATTCATTAGACGCTTCACACTCACACACACACACACACACACACACACACACACACACACACACACACACACACACACACACACACACACACACACACACACACACACACACCCTTGAGCCAAATCTGAGTTACCAGTTTACCAGCATGTATTTGGGAGGTGGGAAGAAACTGGATATGATATTTTTACGACCAAGTATCTCTCCATCTCTTAAAAAATAATTTAAAAAAACGTAGCTTGTCATGTTACTCAGCAACTGCAAAGGGTGAACTCCTCTGTCCTGATAATGTCGGAAAACGTAAATAATAATAATAATAATAATAATAATAATAATAATAATAATAATAATAATAATAGCCAAAGATTTAAAAAGCACTGTCAATAGAGACTCCTTCCATAAATAAATATCACATAAACATATTTTTTTAATCGGTTTTTTATTAGTGGAACTTCTGACGTGCTGAAGTCCTTTCTGAAGTCCCTGTGAACTAGCTGTTACTATAGAAACGATACCGTATTAAACATAACGAGGGCATTAATATAAACCTGTGATTTTTCAGCTGCACTATTATCAGACCTGCAGTTCTAGAACACAGTAGAACACACTAGAACAGTGGTTGGCCGACACGGGGCGCCAAGGGGGCCTCAACAATTTGGTGTGAAAAATAAATTCTCACACACACACACACACACACACACACACACACACACAC